>JAEANM010003889.1:0-21627 GCA_017656035.1 Myanophis thanlyinensis
TTAAAAACAAAACCCACAATTTAAAATCGATTAATATAAAATTTAAAATTTAGATTTAAAAGTTAATTAACCCTCAGATATCAGGCCAGGTCTGATGACTGAGAATCTCCATGGACAGATATGCAGATAAGGCAGAAAGGCTGCATATTTGCAGAGCAAAAAACAATGGGCTAAGACCCTTTAAAGTACGGCCTGTGATATGTGAGGAGGTGATAAAATGGGGCTTACCAAATTATTTAAAATATGCTATAAATCACAGATGAAGTAAACGTGTGTGTTCCATACAGTAGACAAGCTTAGAAAACTATCCCCATGAGGAACTCCCAGTTCTCTGATCATAGACGTATATAAAAAGCCATAGGATTTGTTTTTTCTTCACTTCCCACCAGTACTGTCCCTGAGCTAGAAGAGGTCAGCTTTGCTTGGCTTTCCAATGGTCTACAATCCTGACCCCAATTCATTTGGCAGAATATTCAGATAATCTCAAAAACTGTTTGATTTTGGGTTGTGTCTCTTCATGCTGCAGTTGTGGGCTGGCTCACATGATCAAATGCTCCTCCACAGAGCACATATTCCTAAAAATAGAAAAGGCTAGATCAGAATCGTCTTGCTGATATCTCAATGTTAGGTTTTCATTTCATATGGAAGAGCACTGTGAGATATGTAATTACATGTAATCTGAAGCACTACAGCCATACCTGAAATATTTATGCAGTTTCGAGTTATACTCATGTGAAACAAATCTACAACATATTACACTGTTAGTGCTTGGTTTATCCTACAGTTTTATTAAATTATAAGCATCCCTGCATCTTGACTTTGCTGTGTGTATGTTGTCATGTTCTCATCTCAAGTTTTGCTATTTTAAAACACAATGTAAAATACATTATAGCCCACCCATCCCTGATCAACATTACAAATACACAGTAGGCATCAGATGTGTGATGGAAGCAGAATTGGTTACAAATCAGTGATGATATTCAAGCTTTATATATTGAAAGTCCTTAAGACACTATAAACTGCTATAGAAAACCAGAGAGATGTGATTAGTGTGTTGGAGGGTGCTTGTATGTAGACCTCCCCTCCACATTTTTAAAAGTCGGAGTGAAGTAGGCAACTATGAGGAAAGAACAAAATAAGCATTAGCTAATTGAAGATAATTACCTTTTATTCTTACTTATTAAATGTATCAAAAATGAGGCACAGTTTAGTTTGTACTTAAATAGAAAGCACTTGCTACTGTTCTGTGTGGTACTGTGCTTCATCTGTCTACCTTCGATATCCCCCAAAATGTAAAGGAACAAAATGACTCTATATAACAAACTGTTATTTTGTGCAGAGGAGAACATAAAAGGAACTGATTGCATTTATTATTTTTATTTACAACAGAATGCATATTCCATCCTCATTTGCAAGAATGGTTCAGATTCCGTAAAAATATACTGACAAAAAAAAAGAATACCGTCCTCATGTACCAACTCATATACCAACTGATGTTTTGAGGTAACTTTTGAAGGCAGACCCAAGAACTATTAATTGTTGGAATAATATGATGATGGTGTGAGTAATTAAGATCTCCTACTCCAGAAAAACATCTGCTGAACCTGAGCAAAGGGGCTCCTGACCTTTGCCTGCTGATCAACAAGGAGTTGTAAGCCCCCTGGTCTTAGTCCTGAACACTGCTATTCAAGTTGGCTTAGAGTCAGACCTTCCATAAGATTCTATGTTTAGTTACTTTGCAGAGCTCTTCATTGGCTCTCTATTTGAGCCAGAACATAGCTAAAATTAATGGGGAATCAGGACATTGTGAGCCCTGTGTCAAAGCAGTTGCCTACAAGAACATTGTCCCACTCATTCTTGCCCAATTGGTCACTTTAAATAGAGTGGTTGTATGGAGTTCAGTCAAAGATGAAATTCAGCCTGTTCACACCGGTTCTGTAGAACCGGTTATTAGAAGAAATCTCCTTTTGTTTTTTCCCCACTTTGCATGGTTAATCCTGTAAAGATTAACTTTACAGGGTTTATCTTGTAAATAAGGCAATTGTTTCTAGCCTAATCTTTATTGCCTTGCTCACAGAAACTGCCTTTCCCCTTGTTGTACATTGTAACTTTGGTGAAGTTTAATTCTGTGCTTGGTGATGTTTAATCCTGTGGTCATGGCCACAGAACCGGTAGTAAAAAAATTGAATTTCATCACTGAGGTTCAGTAGATGCAGTAAAAGTAGAGAAGTACAAATTCTAGCTGCTCTTATTTCCACAGCATAGGTCCGAATACAAGCTCAAAACTATGTTTCATCAAACTCACTCCTTGTCTTCTACCATCATTTTTGTAGGTGTTACTTTTGCTTATTCATATTCTGGGGCTTTAGTAAAAGGGTTTGGTGCATGAGTGGTCATTTGAGAACAATCTTGTCCAGAACTCAATACGGTGTCCAGTGGAACCATTGCTGTACCCACTGAAAACCAGATGGGTCCATCAGACATTTGAAGAAGCCCATCCTAGGTGGTCCTCCATTATGGCAAAGATATCCCCATGACGACCAGGAAGTAACCCAACCACAGTGAACAATTTATTACAATCTCCTCCATTTTCAGATCACATGCCATCTGCTCTGGTGTAATGACCAGATCTATCTGATCACTCATATAATTAGACCAGATATCAAGGGACAAACCATAGTTTCCATGAAGAATGTTAAATGCCAAAACAACTGAGTTTAGCTTATTCTCTGTCTCAGAGAATCTCAAATTCTCAGGCAAGATTATTGCCACTCACTCAATCCTTGCCAATCCAGGTTTGCATGCTCATCCAAAACAAGATTGTACGTATATATAGATTTGGCAGCATTAATCAATACAGCCTGAAAGTAACACACTTAGCAATCCAGCCACCTGAATCCTGGAAGAGGCAAATTGTTAATCTCCCTTCCCTTAAAAGGCCAGCCAAATAACCCTGTTTTTTTAAATCTCTGCTGTTATTAATGTAAGCAGCCTCTTTCCCATCCTTGTAAATTCCTGTACTTTCCTCCATAATTGGAGCATCATTCCAGCAGGATATTTTCCCTCCTCATTCACCAATTGCTGAATAAATTGATCCGCCAGCTAACACTCTGCCTTCCTCTTCCTGAACCTGCCTGATCTCCTCAAACTTAACATTCCTCTCTACTTTCTCTCTCTCACTAGGACCTTGTCAAGCTAGGCATAAACTATTTCTAGTACTCTCACTCCATTCTCAACAGTTGCTTGAATGATGCTTATTGAATGGACAGCAGGGCATTGTTGGGGAGCTAAGAACCAGTCACAGGCATGTCTTGAGCAAAAGCTCTTTTGCTCAAGTTTCGTGTTTATTGCTTTTTTATATATTCCTTGTTACAGGCATAAGTTAGTCTTCATCATTCAATGTTTAACCAGTTTACTCATTAGATAATCCAATCAATTAACTCCTAGTTACATATTATATTGTCAGTAAACAATAAGACCGCCTGTTGCCACCATCAGCCTCCTGCCTGCCAGTGCGTTCCCAAAGGGCGGGCCTCCTTGGGGTGCCATTGCCTGGATGTTGTCGTCTGGCAGCCCCAAGGGTTCGAGCCTTCTCTGTGGGGGCACCCACCCTTTGGAACGAATTGCCCCCGGAGATCCAGACCATCACAGACCTGAGGACCTTCCGGCGTGCATTAAAGACATATTTGTTCCAACAGGCCGGTCTGGCTTAGTATTAATTATTTGGGGTTTGTAATAATTGGTTTTACATTTTATAATTTTTATAATTTTTAATTTGATAGAATCAACCACCTAATTCAATTCTTTTAATTTGTTTTTTAATTGAGATTTATTTTATTGTCTCTGTTTTTAGTTGGTTGTACACCACCCTGAGTCCTTTCTCGTGAGAGAGGCGGTATATAAATTTAATAAATAAATAAATAAATAAATAAATAAAAGGGATTAAGACAGGAAGAGACAAGAAGTATGTGAGACATCTTGGTTTGCCTCACTGGAGCAAAGGTGATAGGAGCAAAGGGCATACAATCATGAGTTGTGAGGGTATATGTCATGGCAGTGTGCTGCTTCATAGACAGTGTCCCTACGTCTCACTTTCTTTTATTTTATTAGTTAAAGCATAATCATGAACTGGATTAGTTAGTGGGTCATAATCAGGAGACATATAACCTTGCATTTGTTTATGCAAAGCATAAACTTGTTCCTGAGGCAAGGATAATGGTGGTTTAGTATGGAAAAGTGAAAGATGCATGTTAAGTAGAGAAGGAAGACATTGGATTAGACAACAGCAACTGATAAGGCAGCAATTATTATCCAAGGACATAGCCCTTCTGTGTTGTTTTTAACTGATGGAAATATTGAGTTCTGCTTTGGTTGGCAAGAAGGTGGTAAATCTGCTAAGGCAACAGTATGTTAAATGTCTCTTTCCCGCAGGTAAAGAACCATCCTTTCGGTAACCATATATGTGCATAATTAAAGGATACCTCTTGAAAGGAGATACAATTTAAAATCCCTGGACTGACATGTATACAATGAGGTTTTTCAGGTGAAGTAATACAATCGACAATTTTTACACAAGTAATATTTGCCGGAACAGCTACAATTGGTGTATAAAAACAATAGCATCTGAGGGCACCATTTAAGAGATAGGCCCCCAGTTTGACATAATTGCATATTGAAATTCATTATCTGATAGAAAATTGCTTAATCCAGTATAATTTTTTAAAACGGATGGTGGAACACACACAGGTATAAGACACACACAGGTATAAGAGAGTAAAATTTCCATATCATATGATTCAGAAAGACAAAAGTCTGTTTGTCACTTGTGTGACATTAGCTAATTGCACCCAAATATTATACGTCATCCATGATTCTAAAGGATGAAGTGAAAGCGCTTGAGTCCCCACACAGCAATTAAGAAGGAAAGAGAGGCAAAGAATGACTAAGGAATTTGCAGTCAAAACTGCAAATATAGCAGCACATAAATTCTCTGGTGTAGATTCTTTCCCTTGCTGCCTCAGAGACTCTTGCACTTTGGATGTTAAATTCTTCACATTGCCCCAGGTCGTTGGCCAAAACTGCGATGGCGAGAGCGAAATGAACGCTGTGCTGTCTGAAGAGTCACTTTCTTCATTTCCGGGATTGGGCTTTGAACCTGATGCCACGACATCTTTGGCTGGTCGCACACACTGGGCTGGAATCCAGAGGGCCTGTAGGAGCAAGCACAGCAGCATAGCCTCATCCCCAAGTTAATAAAGGAACTGGGCCTAACCAGGTTTTATCAGGCAATTGCCGATAATATACCAATGGATTAGGGAGCACAGCTTTCTACTGAACGTGATGCTGGTAGGCAGTAGAATTTTGAAAATATATTATTCAGCTGATTTAAAGTTATTAGGACTTTATTAACTTGACAAGTTATCCATGCCAAATTAGGTACCCTAGATCCCTCCTTTTTTAATTGTTTAAGTAAGCAATCTTTAAATGAACGATTGGCTCATTCAACAATAGTTGGCCTGTAGAATTATAAGGTAGGCCATGACAAAGAAGAATATTCCATGTAGTGCAAAATTGGAGAAAAGAAGCAGAAGTATAGGCTAGGCCATTATCTATTTTTATAACAGCTGTTTTCCCCAAAGCTGTAATAGCAGCCATGAGATGGGAAATGACCTGATTAGAAGTTTCTCCCCATTGGGGGGGGGGGGGTTTGCCCAAATGGCTCCAGAATAAGTGTCAATTGAAACGTGAAGATACTTCCAAGGTGCTAGAGATGGAATATGAGTAACATCCATTTGTCATAATTGATTGGCTTCTAAACCATGGGGGTTAACCCCTGTTTTTCCTATGGGGCTAGACCAGTACATTGAGGACAAGCAGAAATTATTTGTTTTGCTTGGTTTAGAGAAATATGGCAGGATTGTGCCAAACCATGATCATTGTGGTGTGGGCTGCACAGCTGTGTAAAGAGTGTGCCATTTCGCTGTTGATTCATCTCAATATGTGATTGCTCCTCTAGTCTTACCACCATCAGAAAATATAGTAATAGCATCAGGCAAAGACTGATTAGAAAGCATGCTGGAAATACAAAAAGTGGAAGTCATTAAACATATAACGCGAGGGTCTTTAGGCAAATGATATGAAATCTTTCCCACATAGTCTATCAATGTAATTTGTAAAGTTTGACATGTCTGAAATGCAAATCCAAAATTAGATTTAGCAAGAGAATGTAAATATCCACCAAGTCTGTGCCAGGCCATTGAAGGGCCTGCAAACAGCCTTGCATAATTAAATCTGCTAAAACAAGAAAATAGGTAACACATTATGTGAAGGGGTATGTGGTAAATAAAGGCATTCAATACAATAAACTTGATTGTCTTTGATAGTAGAAAGGACAAGTGTAGGTAACTTATCAGTAGAGAAGTTTAACAAGATCAGCGGAGAGTTAAGAACGGGAATGCAGTTAACAAATTTAGCTCCTAAGATTGCATTAATTTGTTTAACGACTGTTTGCACAGCGGAGAGGATTGAAATTACATCTGCAGGAGATTTGCCCTGGGTGAGTAATGTAAATAAGGGACAAAGACCTGTAGGTAAGCAAAAATGAGGTCTTACCCAATTAATAGTGCCCAAGATTTGTTGTAATTTAACTAGCGAAATAGAAGGAGGTAAAGAAAACTGTGGAATATTAGGACTTGAATAACTTTGAAGAAGTTTATGCCCTAAATACAAATATGGAGAGGAGAGTTGCACCTTTTCAGGAGCAATTTGTAATCCACAATTAGCTAAATTCATTTGTAGCTAAGAAAGCCAAAAAGATGGGATAGAGGGAGCTCCTATAAAAATGTCATCCATATAATGATATATTAAAGCTGCTGGATGATGCTTACGAAAAGGAGCTAAAGCATTAGCTACAAAATATTAACACAAAGTGGGACTGTTCAACATTCCTTGTAGTAATACAGTCCAGTGATAATGACAAGTAGGTTCACCATGACTTATAGCTGGTACTGTAAAAGCAAATGTTTCTTGGTCTGCCATACCCAAAAGTATAGAGAAAAAACAATATTTTAGCTCTATGATCATCAATTGATGATCTTGTGGTATTAGATTTGGATTGGGGGTTCCACATTGCAAAACTCCATTTTGATCTACCTGGCCTGTCATATGTACAGGACAAACTGAGAGCATATCTGCTAGTTCCTGCATATCTCCCACTCCTTTCACCATTTGATTTTCTAATACATGGCGAATGGAAACGTAATATCTACAGTAGAATCCTTTTGCTCTGAAGGTGTCACAGTCGTCGTGGGAGATATAGGAGCTGAAGGAACTGTAATCTTTACATGATCATAATCTGGAGGGGGAGTAAAACTTAATTGAGACCGAGCTACTGCATCAGCCCCATATTTTTTCACTGTGTGGTGACATTGATGTCAACAAAGAAAAATGTCAATTGGGGCTCAGGGTTCTTGATGAAAGGTGTTGTTATTTTTTCCCAATCCTTAAATTGGAGCGTCCCCCATTCAGGATACCAAGGACAGTGTTTCCCTATCTCACTCACTAGCTTCCTAATGTCCCCATCAGGCATCATCATGGCTAACTTTTGTAAGAGAAAACATAATTCTCTTACATGCTTTTGCTGGTGTTGAGATAGATTGCAACCCATTCTTACCGTTTGAAGATCCTGGAGGACGAAGGTGCACCAAGAGGTCTATTCCAGATGACGGTAAGTATGTTGAGTGTTGCTTTCCCTTGGGAGTTATCCCTATTCAGGCGCCAGATGTTGGGGGGCTAAGAAACAGTCACAGGCATGTCTTGAGCAGAAGCTCTCTGAGCAGAAGCTGCCTCTCATTGTGTTTATTGCTTTTTTATATATTCCTTGTTACAGGCATAAGTTAGTCTTCATCATTCAATGTTTAACCACAGTTTACTCATTAGATAATCCAATCAATTAACTCCTAGTTACATACTATATTGTCAGTAATTAAATAATAAGGGACTAAGACAGGAAGAGACAAGAAGTACATGAGACATCTTAATTCACCTCACTGGAGCAAAGGTGATAGGAGCAAAGGGCATAGAATCATGAGTTGTGGAGTTGTATGTCATGGCAGTGTGCTGCTTCATAGACATTGTCCCTACAAGGCATACTCCATTACATAGCCAACAGAAGCTGCAGAAGCGATAGTGAGGTGGCAAGTAATGTTTTTGGATAGCACCAGCATCCATTCATCTTCTCCAACGGTAAGAAAGCAATTGCTCCTTTCTCTCAGAAATTCCACATCATCCTAGCTATATCCCACCTTTATTTTGCACAATCCAAAGCAGCACACATAATATTCCTGCCTCCCAGTTTCCTCAGCACAACTCTCCTGTGAGGTGGAATGGGCTGAAAGAATCACCCAGCCGGCTTTCATGTTTAGAACTCATGGTTTCTCAGTTGGTAGTTCAGCATCTTAGCCTAAACCATGCAAGACTCACTGATGCCTCTCTCATCCCACTAAGATAAAGTCCAGCACCACTTTACAGTATTGACCTTAAACTCTCCCCAGTTAAGTTTTTACCCTTTCTTCCTACTTTCTCGACCTTATTTCTCAATCCTACTTCTTATCTTTCATCCTCTCCGAATCCTCCTTCTCTTTTCTTCATCTCCATGCTCTCTATCTCTATAGGCTTTTGGTATCTGCCTAAAATTAAAAAGGGATTCCAAAGTTCTTTAGAAATGGAGTTATAATTCTGACAACTGCACTATTTTCCATCCTGGATCAATACAACTCAGAGCATATAACCGCAGAGACTTTTATTTTCTTTCAAATTGTCTTCCAATGAGCTGATGAGATGGGGGACTTTTCACTGTTAACTGAGAAGCTTGCTGCTGATTGTTTACACAATGGTATCTTAAGGTGTTACTCTATCAGTCTGGGAACCAACGTTGCAGTTGTCCTTTTTACCCTTGTCCACGCTCTTCTTCTTTACATTCTCTTTTCTCTCAGTCTCCTTATCCTTCCAATTTCTCTGTTTCTTTCTTTCTCTACCATTTCCAATATCCAGCTTCTCAACTTCAGAAGTCAATGAAAATTCCAGAGTTATTAAGCTCATAGTCAGGAAGACTTGATTGGTTTTTTTTTCTTGTTATCTTTTCCTTAGTTTAAATGGTAAGTGGAGGGAATTCTATGGCTGACTTAATTTATTGAGCTCTAGAATGGTGCTGCCCTTTGGGCAACATGATGATAAAAAATAGTAATGATGATTATTGTCTGTTATGATTCTCAAGAATCTGTTGACTGCATGAATGCTAAAATGATTTATGGCCATTGTGATTCTATTTCATTTAGTTTAATAAAGTTGTAATTACTGAAACCCAGTAGAAAGTTATTGGCCTAATGACTTTAGATGGAAGTAGTCAAATTCCTATTACAGGTGCTACACTACAGACTTGAGAGGAAACTGTCATTTGCCTAGACCACTCATTAAAGAGAAGTTGGCTATTTTACAGTCAATACATTTCAGTAGATTGTGTCATCCAGATTTAAGATACAGCATAGCTAATGATTCTGCCAGGTCAAGCAGTAAGAGCAGCTTGGCATGCAAAAAATGTTCTTACTAAAACGCCCATTTAAATGCAGATAAACATTGGTAGCATCAGACTGTTGAAACTAGGTCAACACAGGGACCATAAATACAGATTGAGCTGCAAAATGGGAGTACGATGAAGCACAATCACTTTTTGTTGTACATGATCTACACAAGTCCACTCAGCTCATATTCCCAACCTGCCAAACTGGTTGCTAAGCACAGTTAACTCTTTAGAAGCAATTTCTATTATGATTTTGCTGCAAATCTACCAGAAGTAGGTCAGCGACGTTGTGATAGATCTGGATGGAGCTGTGTTTGTGTCCAATTTGTGCCACATTATTCAAAACCCCTCAAAGAAAATGTCCAAACTGGTGAACAAAATGGCTCAATAGGTACAAAGAGAAATGCCCACTGCTCACTAGTGGAAATAAATCAGTCAATCCAAATTTCGTATAAAAAATGCTGTATGCTAAATTAGGTTTTTTTAAACCAACTGTTTGTGAAAAATAGGATGTAAATTACACCCCCCCCCAAATGTATATGTTGCCTAGTTGTCTGATTCCAGGTGACTTACAATATATGAGATAAAACAACAAAATTATATTAACATAAACATATATGTGTAACTTTCTCTCTTTCTCTCTCTCTCCCTTTCTCTCATCACACATAGGTATACATGCATACACTGCATTATTGAGGAAATCATTGAAGCCCTGGCAACAGTAGCTCACACCCTTGCCACATCTTGTATAGATTATTTCAATGTGCTCTATGTCTTATGGCTGCCTTAGATGATTACTTGAAGCTGCAATTCATATAACATCTAACAAATCACTTGTTGGTGGACTCTGGCTTATGTTAGGAGACTTCCAAGTGCATTTCATTGCAGTTTTTCACTTTTACATGATTTGGCATCTGGGAATCTGCTGGATTGTTTGTTTTATATAGAATTTATACATCTACCATACATATCCTGGTTAGAAATGCTTAAGGTTCTTCTCTGGTAAGATGCAGTAGAAATGTAGAAATCTTGATAGTTTCATACGTCTCTCTGTCCCCCAAAGATCTGATGCCCTTCTTCTATTTTGAAAAATTGTTAAAACTATGCTATTCAGAAGGGCCTTGAGTAGAAGACAATTTATTGTTGGTGTGATTAATAATAACAGTGTTTTTGTTTTTTTGTCTTTAAACATATTTATTGCTATTGTATGATTGTTATTGGTTTTAAATTCTACATCGCCATGGGTTCTTCAGGAAGAGACTAGTATGTAGGAATGTATAAATTGCTTAGACAAATAAATTACTTAGATAAGAACTTGAGAGTTTAACTGGAATCCTGTTTGATGTGCGCACAAAAAAATTCTTTTGAATCTTAGACTTAGTTTGGAGCAAAATCCTCTTTTAAACAACTGAAAGAAGAAGGGAGAAAAGGGTTTGACCCCTTTTTAATGGGAAAAGGAACAAAGCAGAGAACATGGCTAGGGATTATAAAATTATGCACAATGTGGAGAAAACAAGGCTGTTGGCTCTTTCTTTCCCACAGCTTCCAATTCAGAAACCCCTGATTAGCAGGAGGTTATTAAGACTATGCAGTGCTTTGGATCTAAAAGCACAAGGTGCTTCAGAGAATGTGCAAAGAATCCGCATGTAGCATCAGTCTGAAACTCCTTAAAACATTTTGTTTAAGGAATTGCAGCAGGTACTCCATTTGCACCAATTTAGGCTCTGAAACACCTCCAAATTCAGCAAATGGCACAGCTCTATTATTGATTGGACACCATCCTTATAAAGAATGATAATGGATATCTAGCTTACATGGTTTTGAAAGGTGAAATAGATCTGCAAAGAGGCTGTCAGTGACTATTAGCCATGAGGGATAACTGAAACCTAGATTTTTAAAGACAACGGTTGTGTTTGTACAATGTACAAAAGGCTTGGCAAACATCTCAGAATGGATCCTCCCTAGTTTCTTGGGCAGTAAAGGTAATGGGGAAGAAATGTACTTTCAGACTTGCAAGAGCCTTTTAATGTAACTTTACAATATAGTAGAATTAACCCATCTGGTCATGCTTCCTGTCTGGTCTGCCTAATAAGGCTGACAATGTCATAGGACATACAACTCTTTAGAGCATGAGTGTCAAACCCGATTGTGTCACGTGATGTACTGAGGCTTTGTGGAGCCCAGGTGGGCGTGACCTGTGCTTGACACATCTGGCCCACAAGCCGCCAGTTTGACACTCCTGCTTTAGAGTTTAAAATGTTAAAAAACATTTGCAATGTTGCAATTTGCATTTGCAAGTTTTTGATGTGAGAAGTTGATCACCAATTCCAGAAAGTGCATTTATTGCAGCTTAAGTGATGCAGCCAATTATTGGCATAGTAATTACTTTTTCCTACTTTTTTCTACATACCAGTTGCCACCCTTTGGTACATCATGCCTCTCAAGGTGAGATCCATCCCCACCCTCTGGGACTTGCAAAAGGGCCTGAAAATCTGCTTCTGCCAATGCGTGTCTGCCAATGTGGGCATCCATTTTGGAGGTGGCTAGTAGATTAGGAGACGTTCTACCTGCACCTGGTCTAAGCATCACTTCTTTATTATCTGCCTGTCAGGTTCCGATAGGTTCCAGCAGAAACAGAGATGGACTCAGCCTTGATTGATAAGAATCAGGATTTATTCTGCCATAACCTCCAGCACAAACTGACAATTACCATCATAGTAAAGTGAAGTTAGCATTGCCTTCCTGTTCTCCCTCCACCAGTTAAATGCTGTCTGCCAGCCCCCACCCCGCACCCCCACCCCGCACGCGCACCCCCACCCCGCCCCACCCCACTCCGGAGCTCAACTAATCATAGTTTGTTTGTTGCCTTGTGATCGTCCGGAAGAAGGCAGCACGGACACGCTCAGCAGTTGTGTGGTTGAGCTGGATCAACTGTACTGTGACCAACACTTCTCGTAGCTGTTGAGGTTAGGGTTTCTGGGTCTGTTTTCAACGGCTACAGTCCTTGCTCTGCTGCAATACCAACGCTCTGCTGTTTCGCACACAGCTGAGTATCAGTTCGGAAAACCCCAATGTGGCCCCTCTTCTTGAATGGCGGCTCCGGGTTATATAATATGCCCGGAGCTGACAGACAGACAGGCAGGCAGGCAGGCAGGCAGGCAGACCCAACCTTGTACAATGTTAGATACAACAAGCAGAAATAGAAAGTCAGATTGACTGTGGGGGGAACATACCTAGCTAGTTATGGATTATTTCAGTCTTTATTATCTGTCTCATATTCTTTATTATCAGTTTATCCACAGTTGTTCTATATTTTGATAAGCCTAAATCTGCGAATCTGATTCATATGCAAAGGCCAGTTAAGGTTCTGGCAGTGTGATCCACCAGGTAAGCCACAAATCTTGAGGATGCAGGAATTAAAATTTTGATTCCCTCATTAAGCTAAGCAGTTGTTTGTCTTATTTCAAAAAAAAAAAAAGGAGTGAATGCTTCATATTAGACTTATGCTTGGTTTGGCTTATTTCTTTAGGGAATCATGTTGTTTTTCTAGTTTGTTTAGCATTCTTGCATTAATAAAATCCCCTTATTCACTGGCCTTGTCCTAGGAAGAATCAGGCTTCTGAGTCAGATGCAGTAGCATCTAAATTTCAGGCTCTTCAACAGAACGTACAATTGATCAAGATTTTTGACATTGCATAATTTCCCCCAGGTTTTCATGAGGTAAGTTGTGCTTCAAAATTCATTTTTTCTTGCAGGTATGGTCTTCTTTTCTTTGGACAATTCTAGCTCTCTTACATGGGTTTTTTCCTCATTTTGTCCCACTATAACACTATGAGGGAAATTGAGCGAGAGGAATTGGCCCAAATTTCAAGCTTCAAGCTCTGTAGTCAAGGGGAGATTTTTAGCTTCTTGAATTCTAGGCCAGTATCAATCTTGTATGTATCAATGTAGATCCATCTTCAATTCAATCTTATTACCAGAATACTTATGGCCTTGTAGCATGGGTGGCTAATTAATTAAGCACCTTTCCCTGAAGCAGCCTTTCCCAAGGAGTCACACTGGGACTGTTTTTTTGGGGGGTGCAAATCCATGTAACCTATTTTGATGTCCTTAGACTCCATCTCCACAACTCCTCAGGCTGCCCCAGGTGAGGGATGAGCATAGATAAACATTTGTTCACCTTGCCTTTTCTCACCTGCCAATCAACTACACAGAGCCAGCTCCAACTCTGCTTCTTCTCCTGACTCCTGCAAGGTGCTTATTTAAGTTTGATTTCTAATTTCTAAATGATGTCCTCTGGTGGGACAGGGACAGTCAAGGGTTGAATGAGGTTTGGGGGACCATAAAGTGTGCAGATCTGACCTACGATACGTATCCTCTTATGGTAAATAGGGTGAAGGGCTGACTTAGCTGGTCTCCAGGAGCCATCCCAATCTACAAATATATGACTGAACATCAAAAAAGTTTATTCCACTCCATGTTATTCTTGATATTCTTAAAGAGGAAAAAAAAACCTGTATGCGCAACAGTGCAATGAAATGTTGCAGAAAAGATAATCACCTTTCTTAGATATTCCTTTTAGGTGAAGAAGTGACATCATACGTACTCTGTATTTGATACAATTGTCTCGGAAGTTTTGTTTGTCCATCACCTGTGGAGAATTAGGAAGATTATACTCCTTAATCTAGTATTAGTATGAGTATTAAAGTCCTTAATCTCATTGCCCCTTCTCCTTTTCTATTTGCTAAGACAATGGAGCCTTCTTGAATTAAGATGATAACATTGTGGGAAGCTTAATTTGAGTTTTTAAGGCTTAGGGCTGGATTTTGTTAAAGCCTGAATATTAAGTGATTGTGGACTGTTTCATATTTGCAGCTCATTGTGGCAAAGGAAAATCCCTTCAAAATTAAGCATATTGAACCAAGAAGGTTTTACAAGTTATGTGGTGCATGAGAATGTTGCAAAAAGGAAATAAAATCTATGTTGACCAAATCTATATAGTATAGTCTGAATTGAGTGATGAGTTTTATTGATCTGACATCTGGACTGACAGTGTCCCAGGTAACTGAGAGAAATACAGATTTTTGTTTAGAAATGATAAAACAGTACATCATTTTCACAGAGGTTTTACCTCTTACTTCATCAAGTCCTCCTAGACCTCTCAGAATTTAGAAGTCCAAGTAAGTCCACCTTCCTCTGACACTTTAAGGGGATTGCAGAATCACAGTTCTAATGTAACAAACAATATTAAAACAGTAATAATTTCTAAATATTGTTCCCATTTATCTAACTCTCTCCATGGTTTAGGACCATGATGGCAAACCTATGGCACGGGTGCCACAGGTGGCACTCAGACCCATCTTGCAGAGCACACAAGCTGTCGGCCAACTTATCTCCAGCTGAGCATGCAAATGCCTTTGCTGTGCATGCGTGTGATTACAGCAGGAAATCCAGCTGGTCTTCGGAGCTCTCCTACGTATGCAAATGTGATTACTCATGTATGTGTGAGTGCCTGCGTGCAGCATGCATGCATTGCATGTGCAAAAGCTGCATGCTTATGCAGATGGTGTAGTTGCACATGCAGCACATGTGGAGGAGCCGCACGCAAGTGTGGATGGCATGCACAAAGTGCGTACTTTTCGACACTCAGTAAGTAAAAGGTTTGCCACCACTGATTTATGACATCAATTTTACTTTGAAAATGCTCATTCTGATCCATTCCATTATGCTCTGATTTTTGCATTCTTGTTTTTCTTTTCAAAAGGGAAAGGATAGAGTACTGCTAAGGCATTTTGCTCACCATCAGCTATCCATGTCAGGAAGAGGCCCAAGAAATTAATTCTCTGTTACGTTCTTAACCATCATTTTATCACCATCCAATACATGAGAGAATGTAAATGAGTCCTTAGCTGTATTGGCATTCAAGCAAATTTTTCACAACAAGCAGACAAAAAGTAATGGTAGCTTTTCCATGAGTGCCATCACAGGTATTTTCAGGATCAAATTATTTCTTTAAAAATCACAAAAACTACTAATCCCTTTCCTTAATGTCCACCTAAGGACATCACCCTTGGCTGGCACTGAGCCTAAGCAAGCTAAGGATTCCCAGTGCAAGGAACACATTTTCCACCAGTATAGTTTTCTGTTAGTTTGAGAATTTAACTTGATCATGAGGAGGAGATTTGAGAAACATTGAATTATTCCTGTGATTAAGTAAGTTACAAAGAAAAGTATACATTTTTTTTGCACCCTCTATTTCTGTAACATTATGAAGCAGCACATCACTTGTAAAACCTTCCTGGTTCAATCTGCTTCATTTTGCAGGGATTCTTCTTTGGCACACTGAGATACAAATCTGAAACAGCCCACAATCTCTTACTATTCAGGGTTTAGCAAAATCTAGTCCTAAACCCTAAAAACACAAGTGTAGAAATTCTTTGGTTTCCCACAGTTTAATCATCTTAATTCAACCAGGCCCCGTTCTTTTAGCAAATAGGAAAAGGAAGACCAAATGCTGGATTAAGCAGTATAATCCTCCTAATTCTCCACAGGTGATGGACAAACAAAACTCCTGAGACAATTGTATCAAATACAGAGTATGTATGATGTAACTTCTCCACCCAAAAGCAATATCTAAGAAAGATCTTTGATCTCCTCTGCAACATTCCATTGCATTGTTGCTTGTATACTGCCTCCCACTCTAAACTAGAGTCACATTAAAGATAATAACAAAATACAATGTGAATATGGAGGGGGAATCTGAGGTTAAAATCATAGAATTATAGTTTGGAAGGGATTCTGAAGTTCAACAAATTCAACCTTTTGTCCATTTCAGAATTTACTACTGCAGCCACAATAGGCATATCAAGGCCAGGAACATTTTAATGATGAGATTAAACTGAAGCGTGAGATGCCAGACTAAGACTCAAACTCAATTCTCCATTTGTCTTCAGAGTTTACAGAGTGAAACCAATTACTGTCAGATCAGTTTGCCTCAAAGTGTTGTTGTGGGGAAAAATGAGGAGAAAACCCCATGTAAGTGAGCTAGAGTTGGTTGAGGAAAAGCAGGACATATGTGCAACAAAAGTTGAATTCTGAAGCAGAGCTCACATAATGAGGATATTGGGGACATCATGCAATGTCAAAAATGTTGGCCAATTGTGGTTTTTCACTGAAGAAATGGATAAACTCAGAAGCCAGATTGTTCCTCAGACAAGTGAAAAGGGGGAATTTATAATCATCAGAATGCTAAAAGAAAAACAGCCAGATAGTCTGAAGAAAAAAGCCAAGATAAGCACAAGCTCTAATATATGGCATTAACTCATTTCCAAGATAAGCCAGACCTCTTGCTCAGCTTAAGGAGGAATTAAAGCTTTAGTTCCTTGATCCTCAGTATTTGTGACTTACCTGGTGGATCACAGCTCCAGGATCTTAACTCAATAAGCCTCTTTGTGTGAATCAGTCTTGCAGATTTAGGCTTATCAAAATGAGGCACAATAGGGGAACAAAGTGATAATAAAGAACAGACAGATCATGAAGACTAGAACGGGGCAGTGAAACCACAGCTGCTATTCAGATTTTGTAGAAGTGTTATAGAAAGAATAACTAAGAATAACTAGTATTTTAATAAAAGTACTTTAACTAGTACTTTTTTATCAGTGAAAACTGGTTTTCTATCTCTGATTATTATATATAACATTGTATAAGATCTGTATATGTTTTGCTGTTTTTCTTATAAAGGGAAATTTAAATCTTGGACTTTTGAGACATAAATAGAATGGTTTAAGTATAAATTTGCATCATGCTCATTGCTCTTTAAAAAAGGAACAAAGTAATTCCATATTGGGATTGTTGCTTGGGGACGATAATGATGAGGATGTTATCCCTTCATTCAGATCTGACTCTTAGACATGCTATGAGCCAGGTCGCTTCACTTCTTACTATCTTGCACTGCTTCCTTGAGTTTTTCTATGTTCCTCCTGGGGTCAGTTTTGATGGTGTCCAGCCATCATGTTTTTTGGCATCATGTTCTGGTTTATGTGCTTACAGTAAATGCCACTCTGTTTATTTTCTTCTTATCATGGTCCGAATAATAGACAGTGAATGCTCAGACTTGAAAAAGCTATTGTCTGAGCAGGGAAGCTCACTAACACCAAGGAGATCAATTTCTGATCTGATCATCTCTCGCTTGACAATTTCTAATTTACCCTGATTCATTCCTCTGACATTCCATGGGGCTATTCAATATATCTCTGTACAATGCAGACATTTGCTTATGCCACTGGCTGCCTGGGCAAATGGGATTCCTCTTGTCCTATCGTTGTGCACCCTGTATGACATTTTTTGAAACCCTTCCCATAGAATGTACTTGGTGAGTACTTTGTGGAGTAGGTTGTCTGTATCTCACTATTTGACAGCTGCCAGGTACAGCAACTGCTGTTGTCCTTGTTACCCCAGGTGATGACCAATCCAGTATGGGATTCCATTTTTGTTGTCTCATCATAGTTACTGTGTTGTGGATATACTTAGTCAGGCTCCTCAGTTGAGACCTCTCTGGCTTGGGCGACCCTACTGGTATACTTTCTGGTGGTATACTTCCAGCATGGCTTTCAACCTTAACAGAACTCACAAGCCTCTCACCCTGTGGAGGGGACACAAACCAATTAAGAATGTGAAAACAGTTACACAAAAAGTCTAAAGTGTGTTTAAATCCAAAATTTCCTTAAAGCTTTATGAAAGGCAGGATAACAATATGCCTTCGAACAAATCACACACAATTTCTACTTCATCAGAATCTTAATTAAAGACACGTTATAAACTAGTATTGGAAGATTCTAAGAACACCAAGAATAACTGGAGAGGGAAGAATTTACAGAATCAAATTGCTTACAATGTTTGCTTTCACCACAAAGTAAAATTGTGAGTAACGTAGGTGACATGTATGATGTAGAAATTTAATAATAAGTAAAATAAAATGAAATTCTGGAGAGTCTAAAAAAATGCTAGGGCTGGAGAGTCTAAAAAAATGCTAGGGCTATAGACTAAATTGGGCAACTGAGAAAAAAATTCTGGAACAAAGAAATGGCAAAACATTTCATGTCAATACTAGAAAAGAATAAGTATTCATGGAGTCATCATGAATCCAGCTTGACTTGAAGTTAACTTTACTTGTATTCGAAGAAACTCTTTAGGTCTGTTGTTGCATCACTACCATCAACTCCTAAGGAGAAATTTCTAAAGTGCCTTGCCCAACTTTGTCACAGGACCATCTTCTGGAAGCCACAAAAGATTTCAAAACAGAGCAATTTTGAAGAGTATTACCTGTATCTGACCTGCAAGAGGTCAGAGCAAAAATCTTCTAACCACAGAAGATGTGTGGTTAGATTATCTACCTAATCCCAGGAAGCTACAGATAGTATATAAGCAATGCCATTTCACCTCAGATCATCTCCCAGAGAGAGCGGAACAAAAACTTCATCGCAAAGAAAAAGGTAAGTCAGAATAGATTTGTTTTAATGTTTCCTCAGCTATTATTTGGCAAACAGAATTACTGATATAAAGACCGGCATAAATGTTGGCTTGTGAACTTTGATCACTTTGAGATACTTTGAAGTGAGAGAGGGATATACTGTAGAAATGCTTAATCTTTTTACTGAACTCAATTTACTTATAGTTACTTTACACCCTGGTTTTTCATATTGCACTGCTTCTTGTAATATTTTGGTCCCTATAAGAAACATGCTTATTTTAAAGCAATTAAATCAGTCATGATTGCTCTTCCTTATTTTATTTCCTTCTTTTCTTCCCCTGCTTTGTCAGAGCAAGTCAAAATCAGATTCATCTTCTATGTAGCAAATTTTCATGTATTGGAAGGTTATATTCCTTCACATTTACATTCCAAATTCAGAAGCTCAGACATATTGTCCTAGGGCCATAGGAGAGTAGTGTTTATTTAATTTTCTGATCATATTTTAACTCTTCTTTTTACCATGATGAACCAAGAGGAGAATCACTGTATTTATATAAAATAGTAATACTTTTTCTATTCTATTTCCAATGTTCATAGTCAGGTAAAACCTGGGTATTAGGAATCAGTCACTGAGTCACCATACTCTTCTCTCTGTGTTAGAAAGTCAATTGTTTTCTCATGAAGTCAGAGGCTCCATAACCTGAATACAGCCACTGAGAAGATTCTGCCCAAATGTTTTGGAAGGGTGTAATCTCAAAAGTGTAATGAATCCTCATTATTCAATATCATTAATGTCTCTAGTGTCTCTTTTTCTTAAATATAAATCAGAAGATTCAGTTCAGACTCTGATACAGCCAATAGGAGGGACTAAGGTTTATATTTGTTTTAAGATAATTAGTAAGCTTTCAAGAGAATATTGAAGGCTTTTTTAATCATTGTTATTAATTAGAAATCAATAGATGATTATATCACTTTCTTAAACAAAATTGGGGGGAGCTGGGAGATCTGGGAAGCAAAATTCCAGATATCCATCTCATGGTAGTCATAGTCATTTGGAGACCAAAACTGTTTTCTTGAGCCGAACGAATTAACTTGGCATTCAATTCAATGTTAATAACTAATAATTACCATAATTCTTCTTATAGGTTTATTCAACAAAATGAAGATTGTGATTCTTCTTGCCTGCCTTTTGGGCATCATTGTTCCTTTTGAGGTACTGTACCCATATTACGGATTGTGATTACATGTCAGAAACAGAATGGCAAAGTTTTGGAGCATCGGGAGTCATGTGGTGCTTATGGAATTTGTTGGGCAGGATGTTAATTTTATCAAGATCCTCGTCTGAAGGATCAGTGAGGGAAGCCAGCATTATTATTTCAACTGATAATAGAGGTGGGATAGAGGATTCAGAGAGACAGAGAGAGGGAAAGAAATGTTCAGTCCATGTAGGAAGTTGCTGAGTTTGCAGAGACTTCAACCAGATCCTCCTGCTCATTAGCTTAAAGAAGTATTTCCCAACATTGATATTTTAAGATGTATGGCATGGCTTGCTAAGGAATTCTAGGAGTTGAAGTCCACAAATTTTACAGTTTCTAAGGCTGAGGAACAGTGACATACAATAGAGGTGTGAAAGTAAGTTAATTTCCTATTAAAAGATTTCCAAAGGTGGATTTTGGTCAACTTCATATGAAGTCTTGGAAAGCAACAGCCTGGTAGGGAAGGTCAGCTTCTACAATCCCATGTCCTACTAAACCAACTTAAAACTGGGGATCAGATTTTTCATGTGGACTTCCAGATACATGGCTAAAGGCAATCAAATCTTGTGATTTGATTTGGTGGTTGAAATCAGAAGATTCAGTTCAGAATCACAGTAAATAATACTGGTAATGCAATGGAACTTCATTTAAAAAACATCAGTTATTACAAAAAGTGAAATACCAGAACAATGTCTTCAATAAAATCTTATTCTATGGACTTTGTCTCTTTGGAATTCTGATTGCATTGCTGATGTTGTGTGGAACCCTGACAGTAAAATCATTATATCTGCATGTTCTATGTCATTTCCCCCCTCATTTTAATCTATTTTTTCCTCATTTTTCTCCAGGCCCGCCCTACAGAAATTGAAATCAGTGAACGATGGCCATTCCCACTTCATCCATCACATCCAAACTACCCAACTCTGGGTGATCCACTTCAAAACCAACCTTTAAATTCTGGCATCTATCTTCTAATAAAGGCTTTAATAGAAATAGCAAATAATGTCCCTGCTGGACCACCTGGCCCCCCAGGCCCTTCAGGGCCACCAGGACCTCCCAGACCTCCAGGATCTCCAGGGCCCATGGGTCCTATGTGGCCCATGGGTCCTATGTGGCCCATGGGTCCTGAGGGTCACCCTGGCCCCATGGGTCCTGAGGGTCACCCTGGCCCCATGGGTCCTGAGAGCACTCCACAACCTATAAGTCCTGAAAGCTTTCCATGGCCCATGAGTCCTGACAGCCACTACCACGACATGAGCCCTGAAGATCCTGAAGGGCGTGACGACCACTCACAACGTTTGGGGCCTTATTTGGAGCACATGTAG
>JAEANM010003890.1:0-21627 GCA_017656035.1 Myanophis thanlyinensis
GGGGCACCCTCCCTTTGGAACGAACTGCCCCCGGAGATCCGGACCATCACAGACCTGCGGACCTTCCGGCACGCATTGAAGACCCACTTGTTTCAACAGGCCGCTCTGGCCTAGAATTAATTTTGGGGTTAATTGGTTTTTAAATTTTTTAAATTTTAAATTTTTATAATTTTATAATTGCTAACCATTTGATTTTATGTTTTTAATCTGTTTTTAACTGTTGTTGGTTATTGCCTTTTTTATATGGTTGTACACCGCCCCGAGTCCCTTTTTGGGAGAGTGGCGGTTTAGAAATTTAAATAATAATAAATTAATAAATAAATAGAAAACTAATTTTCAAAAACTGATGTGCAGAACAAAGGTGTTATATCTATCTATCTATATATCTATCTATATATTTGAAGTGTCTGATATAACAGATAAAAATTTAATTTTTGTTCTTTATCAGTCCAATTTCTTTACTGAGTATAATTCTGGACATTGTATTTTAAAAAGGACTCAAGCTCAAGCACAAAAGAAGGCTAACAAGATGATCAGGAGACTAGAAACTAGAGATTGGAGGTACACAAATTGTTTAGGTTTAGAGAAGATTGAGCAGTAACATGATAAAATTCTTTAAATATTTAAAAAGCTGTCATGCAGAAGGACATAAAATAATAGACTGAGTTTATAGGAAGGGAGATATCAACCTGAATATTAGGAAAAAAAT
Source organism: Myanophis thanlyinensis (assembly GCA_017656035.1). Lineage (NCBI taxonomy): Eukaryota > Metazoa > Chordata > Lepidosauria > Squamata > Homalopsidae > Myanophis > Myanophis thanlyinensis. The sequence continues at coordinate 710 of JAEANM010003890.1, forward strand.
TCTTCAAGAGCAATTTGATGATGGAACTAAGTATCCAGAAAGGTAATGTGTGCTCTCTTGCAGGCAATTTTGGATTTCTGTATCAAGTAATAATTGGATTTGATGGCCCTAGGATTCTCTGTACTATGAATACATTTCACACACATGCAGAGCTACATTTGATATTTATATGCTTGTTCACTCAAGCTCTAGTCACCTCACAGTTGGACTATTGCAATGCGCTCTACATGGGGCTACCCTTGAAAAACATTTGGAAGCTATAGTTGGTACATAGTACAGTGGTGCTGGCAATTCTTAGGGCCCCTAGAGTGGACCGTGTTACACCACTGTTTTGTGAGCTGCACTGGTTGCTGGTTTGCTTCCGAGGGCAAATCAAGGTATTAGTCATCACCTTTAAGCCCTGCATTGCATGGGTCCAGGCTACTTGAGGAACCATCTCACCCCGATAGGACTGGCCTGCCCCACCTGTGCTGACAGGTGGCATACTGTGGATCCTGTCAGCCAAGAATTTCAGCTAGCAGATCCAGAAGAAGAGCCTTCTCTGCAGTGGCTCCTACCCTCTGGAACATCTAACCTCTTGAGGTGAGATGGTCTCCCACCCCATTGACCTTTCATAAGAGCTTTAAGACCTGGATCTGTCAGGTGGCTTAGAGATCCAATGAGGGAGCTTCATATTGGAGGTGATTGACTAATTAAAATTTAATCCCCCTTCTCCCCCAATGTGTCCTGCTTCCTCTTTTGCCATCTGGGGTTAATGCTTTTATTTGTTAATCATTTTATCTGTGTTTTTATGATCGATGACTTTCATGGTTTTTAATGCTTTAATGCTTTTGTTGTAAGCCGGCCAGTGTCATTGGATATGAAATGGGCAACAAATATATTTAATAAATAAATAACATTTTGAATACTTTATGCATTGGTGGATTGGAAATATATGTAGGGAATGGATGAAATCTGGATAAATTGGGTTTAAGTATAAGATGATAAAAGTCAATATGTGTTTGCCTTGCATGGTAGTCGATACAAAAAGCATACCTAGAAATACTTGCTCTTTATTTATTACAAGGTTACAGGAACATAATCTTGCAAGTCTGAAAGTACATCTCCACATTCCTTCTTTGGATTCAGCTGTTGCTTATCTGATCACTGATTAGTCTGTGTCTCTTCAGGAATCGAAGATTTTATGTCATGATAGTAAGACATGGAAGTAAAATAACAGCATGCAAGATATAAATTATTTTATAGAGCATTCAACTGTTAACTTGGATCAGTATGGATGAAATGTTATGACCGCTGGTGGGTCAGCTATATAGTACAGTCATTTCAGTAATATTACATTTTATTAACATTGCAGCAAGGTGAATGAGTAAACAATGAGAATGAAGTGAGATTGGATTTGAAAATAAACTCCAAATATTGTAAATGTGCAAGCCAGCCTTACAGAAACAAATTTGCATTAAAATTCTTTTTTTTTAAATAAAAAATCTTTTCATGTTTGTGTTTTCAGCTCCTTGCCTTTAATATGCACTGCATGCATCTCTCCCCTGCGACCAGTGCCACACAGAATTTTAATCGAATATTTATTAAAAGAAAACCAAATTCACATCTTTCTGCAGATTTCTTATATTTCAAGCAGCCTAGAAACTCTCAAAATTATGGGTCTTATAATTAAACTAGACAGGTAAGTACCTCTGGGTATACTGGGAAATCTATCCAAAACAACACAAGCTGCCACTAAAATACAACCATCTTGTGTTCTTGGGCAGAACTTAATCATCTGTTATAACAGACGGGCCAAAGTAGCCTGAAAAGAAAATAAAGCAATGGTATTGCTTAAGAAAAAAAAGGGAAGGATATTTTGGCAAAGTGAAAGCGAATCAAATTATTGGTTTCATATAACCAGAAAAGCTATTGAAACATAATTCTGATTAACATCTCATTAATATGTAAATACACACATTACCGAGCACCGCTGTTAATGCCTTTATTGGTGTTTTTAAAAATGCACCTTGGGGATTTTTTTTTCTTTATACTGCAAATACCTTCTACAAATATCTCTTTCTTTCCCTTCCATAGAATTTTTCATTATAATAAATCTTAGGTGCCTTGCCTTGCATTTGAATCCTTTTGCTTTATTTCCTAGATCTCATTACAGATAGTCCTTGACATACGACTGTAATGGAGCCTGCTCATTATGGTCATGTGTCTTGATGATTGTTCTGTGTTTGACCTAATTTTATGACTTTTTTTGCAATGGTTGTTAAGCAACTGCTGCGGTCATTAACTGAACCAATGTTTGGGCACAGTTTTGCCAAAAACTGGAAGTAAGTGCCACAGTTTTTTTTTGTGTGTGTGGGAAAGCTGGCATAAAACATGGTCACATAACCACATGATGCTGCAAATAGCCATAAACGTGGCCATGTTGCTGTGTGCCTTAAGTTCAGTCATATGACTAAGGGAGGAGAACTGACCATCGGCTCTTTGGATCGGGTCCGAAGTCACATTTTGGGGGTTTGCCAAAACTTTGTATGGCAGCCAATTTTAAGTCAAGGACTACTTATACATGCGTATACATTCCTCATGCTGGCTGAGGAATTCTGGGAATTGAGGTCCACAAGTCGTAAATTTGCCAAGGTTGCAGATTGCTGATCTAGACCTCATTTCTAATAGACTACCCCCCCCCCCCCGCTTTTCATAGCATTCTTTTTGTTTCCTAGAACTAGAAAAGGTTCAAAAATGAAAATCCAAACAATGTTTGGATTAGTTGAGATGTTAATTGCAAAATAGCTGTGATGCTTAACGAATCCTTGCATAGTAAACGCATTTTTAATGCAGGTAACATCAACTGGAGAGGGTGAATATCACTAGAAAGAAATTTCATTCTTTCCTCCCTTGTGTCCTTAAGAAAAATCACTCTGAGATGGCATCATTTCTGATGATGATGATGGCATTGAGCAAAAATAGCCCACTAGCTGTGATGATGGATGTTCCAGTTAATACTGGTTCTGAAAGATTTTTAAGATCCAAGCCAAACTGTTGAAAAAAAGTATTAAACTATTTATCCTTCTTGCTTCTATGTTCCTAGGAATCCCTCCCCCTTCACAGTGTTATTCACATTCTTAAAAGTGCATATCTAAATTAAAAGATGTATTTAAGATAGTGTCTTGTTTGCTCTTTTACTATTTGTTCTGTTTCACTCTTTTATGGCTGCTCCTCTCAGTGAACATAACAATAATACTAAGGCCTATTAGTTCGCTCACTAAAAGGTTTCTCATATACATTGGATTTACAACAGAGTATAACTTTGTGCAAATCATAAAACTGTTTTGTTTTACCAATTTGCCAAACAGCTTCTTGGATTCAGGTTCATGAAACACAGACTTTTTTTGAAATACACTGTTTAAATGAATAATGCTGTGCCATGTTTCTGGCTTTATGTGTACTGTACCATGCATTGAAATGCTCCTTCCATAAATCTTTCCTCCTATTCATAAAAAATCAGGAACGAGGATCGTGACTTGGACCATTATATTAATCTTAGAATAGGAGATGAACAAGTCTGCAGCTGAAAATAATCAGCAGTTGTGGTTCTTTCCATGTTTGTTTAAGAATCCCATTGAAGAGAAGGATTTTTAAGGTGTTCAAGTTGGATTGGATATAGAGCAGGTGCAGAAATTCCCTCCCCTTTTTTGCTGCTGTCTGTTTAATAAATTATGAGAACCAGGAACATTATTTCAGTCTAGTTATTTTTGGGAAATTCACTAGCTTCTACAATAAACCCAAACTGAGATTGCAACAATTATTTCAAAGCAAATACATGAAGAAGGTGTTTTACTTCAAATGCTACTCTTGTTTAGGTCATAGTTTTTAATAGGGCAAACCATCCATCAGTTCTGAAGCAACAAATTGCTGCCTTAGAAAAGTCAATATTGATTTGATGGTGATGGAGTTTCTGTACTATCACTAGTAAAAGCATATATGTTAGCGTTGTCCTCTTCTTGATAGGCTAAGGATTGAAAAAGCGGGAATACCTGGTATTCCTTCAAGGTGGAATAGAAGAAATTGTGTGTTGCATCTAATTTATTATTAATTGGTCCACCCTCAAGAACTGATGGACCTGAAAGGATTTCAGAGGCAACTTGGGGTTGTTCCTGATAGTCCACTGCATGGTCCGGCGAAGGCTTTTACTCATCGCTTGGAATAAGAGGTGACTGTGGCCTTGGATCAGATTGCACTCATGTGATCTTTCCCTGCCTGTTCATCCTGGCACTCTCCGTGATTTACAGAAGAGCTGAGGGAGATGAAACTGGGAAGAGATGTCTAGAGTGCTGCTGGAATTCAATGAAGGATGAACTTGATTGAACACAAGTGAGACCTACTATTGAGGCCTGCTTTGTGGTGAAGTGATGACATTTTCTATGGCTTATTGCATCAATGGATTGTCACCCACTGTTCCAAGTGACCTGAGCCTTTTTGAGCAAGGGTGTGGAACTGGGAGATTTCCTTACAAGGCCACATGGAAGAATTTTCAGAGCACCTGTTGGACAAAATTGTTCAAATTCGTTCCCAATGCCAGCCTTGGACAAGTCCTATGAAGATATCCAGAGCACAGTCTTATCCAGTTATATAGGAACAGTTTGAACCTATTTAGCCTGAGGAAATGGAGAGGTTCCTTATGACTGTGAGCATAGCTCCCTGCTCTTTAGACCCATTCCCTTCCTGGTTAGCCAATGCTACCCTAGAAGTAATATGGAGGTGGGTTGGTGTGGTGGTGAATTTATTATTGTGAGAGGTGGTTGTTCCTTTACCTCTTAACAAGTCTGACCCTTGCTCCTAAAGAAACCATTGCTTGATCCCACCATACTGGACAACTTTGAAACAGTATTCAACCTCCCCCCTTTTAGAGAAAGTTGAAAAAAGGTGGTCATACAGCAGCTTCAATGAATTCAGGAGGAAGTGAATTATTTGGACCCCTTTTCAGTCAGGATTCAGGCCCAAACGTAGAACAGAAGCAACATTGCTTGTGTTTTTGGATAATCTCTAGTGGCAGCAGGATGGGAATAGTACAGCCATTCCAATTCTTGACTTCTTGGCAGCTTTCAATATCATTAACCATGGTGGATTGGCTTTGTGGATTAGGAGTGGGTGACATTGTATTTGCTGGTTCACTTACTTCCTATGGGGCTAATATCAGTCAATGTTGATCAGGAGTGAGAAGTCTCACCCTTGGCACTTACTATATGTGATATCACAAGGTGTAATGCTCTTTCCACCCCTCTTTAACATCTACATGAAACAGCGGGAGGAGTTCATCTGTCACATGGCATGAGGAATCATCAATATACTGATGCTACTTCAACTGTACCTCATCACTCCTGGTGAACTAAATGATGCTGATTATATTCTTATATTATATTATATATTTGCAGTCTTTTAAAAATTTGTACTAAATATTTAATTATTTTAACTAGTTTTATATTCTGTTTTAATACTTGGCTTTATTGTACACCTCCCAAAGTCACCTTGAGTGAGATGGGTGACCATATAAATTTGATACATATATTCAATTAATACTCGATTTTAGTTATTTTTACCATTGACTTATTGCTCTATAAAATTTGGGATTATAATTTTCATCATTCTGATTCAATTATCACTTAGGGCACCATGTTGGGAAAAATCTACTGATCTAACCCAATATTTCCCCTAACGAATGTCTCCATGGTTCCTGTATTACAAATATATGTTTTAATGTTCAATTGCCCACTCATCCAAATGATGCACTGATAAGTAAGGTGGAGGTTTTGTTTTTTTCTTGCTTTTGTACTACAGAATATCAATCACTGTTTGCCTTGATTCTTGAATAATAGCTTGCAGTTTTGTCCCATGTAATATCTTCAAACTCTGTATTTAAAAATGTAAACTATAATCCCTTAGGTATTGACCATAGGTTCTCTCAGTGGCTGCAATTTTACTCAAGGTAATTGGAGCTAGTTAAATAAATAAGGAAAGATGTGAACAAGAGAATGCCAAGGAACACACACACAAACACACTGCCTTGGCACCAATTTGAGGAGAATATTCTGCCTGATCGTTGACTTTGTAGAATCAGAGTTCATTTTAAGAAAGGAAGAAAAACAATCTGATCATTAATCTCATTAAAAGTAGAAATAAGCTACTCCAGGATTCCTTATGCTTAACATTTTTCTTCATATTTGAAAAAAAATTGTGAAGTCACTTATGCATAAATCTGGCAATGTTGTTGCAAAATTGTTTTATTCTATTATTATCATCTGTGTTATGCTCTTATCTTGCTTGCGGTCTGGTTTGTGGCAATTTTACCAAACATAGACAGAATTACAATCCTGGCAAAGCATGTTAATGTAGCAATTAGTAAGAATGCCCCATGAGGCTATTTCTTATGGATAAGTACTACTTTTTAGCATTTATTTCTCCTACGTTTCTTGGTTTCACTGCTACTTATGTCTTGCTTCTTCAGTCAGTTGATATTTGATTTTGTTTTTAATTCAAAGAAATATGGAATGTCACCTGGATGGAGGTGTCCAGTGCTGCCATCTTCTGGTAAGTCATTTCACCATTCAATCATCACAATATAGTTTGGGACAAATAGCCTATATTCCTGTTTTGTGCAAGAATGTTTTGTGTTTCCATTTGTTTGCAGAACACTCTCAGTAGTGCGAAGACATTGGAGCAATGTGATGTTGTGATTGCTGGTGATAGGAAATGAAATACTATGCCCAACCATGTTGCATGATCATTTAGAAACCAGAGGTTTCTATCAAATTCTCCCTGCGATGCCTCACATTTCTTCAGAGAATTGAGGCAGGTATCTTTCTATCTGTCTGTCTGTCTATCTTACATCCATGCCCAGAGGTGAAATTCAGCAGGTTCTAGCAGGTTCACTAGAACTGGTAGTAAATTTTCTAAGTAGTTCGGAGAACCAGTTGTTAGAAGAAATCTTTTGTTTTTTTCCATTTTACAGGGTTAATCCTGTAAGGAAGGCAGGAAAGAAACACTCTGGAGTTATTTCTAGCCTAATCTTTGTTGCTCTGCTTACAGAAACTGCCCACCCTGTCACATGAGCCCCCAGCCATGCCCACCAAGCTATGCCCATAGCACTGGTAGTAAAAAAAAATGAATTCATCCATCCATCCATCCATCCATCCATCTCTGTTGGAGAAATGGTCTGATCCAATGCATTAACTCATCAAATCTCTCCTAAAACAATAAATATTTTGATAGGAATATGTGAAGCAGCTGCATTATTAGCTCCTCTAATAATAAAATCAATGGATTAATGCCAATAGAATTTTAGCAGAAAAATAATGGTAGAGAAATGAATGGAGATAATATGCTCAATATGCATATTGAGGAGTTTTAACAGGAGTAGTAAAACAGGTGTGAGTATGCACATTGTCTGAGTATGCACATTGAGAAGAAGCATTAAGTGGCTTGATTCAACTCCTTACAGCGATATTGTACATGAGGATTCTTCTTTAGTTTCTAGATGCATATCTACTGAATATATTGTATGCTGGAAACACATGTGTGTATTTCAATGCAGGCTAGCTGGCTAATAGTAGGATATTTCCTGTACTAAAGGCAGGTAATAATCAATATGGTACTGTATTGGAGCAGGGAAGAAAGAAGCCAGGGTCAGATTTTATGTTTTTTAATGTTGAAGCTTACTTAGTGACTTTAAGACAATCACTGGGCCTCAAAATAAGCTACCTCATGGAGCTATGTGAATAATCTGGGCAATAATCTGAGTTGTTGGGTGCTGTGATCCTGAACCCTCAGAAGTCATATGGGAGGCCATATAAATACAGATATAATCAGCTCAATATATTAGCCATTTTGAATTACCCATCTGCAAACACCTACAGCCAGTTAGCACTATTCGTAGATAATGACGAAACAAGTCCAATAATGGCTTTTTTTTGGGGGGGGGGGCAGAGTTGGATATAAAATATGCTTGCATTTACAATATGTTTCACCCATGGCCACACGGAAAACATTAAATGGATGCTGTGACTATGGAAATGGCAGAAAACAATAGCAGGTTAGATGGTACAAAACTGGACAACACTTTATCCCATAAGCCCACTTATCTGGGTCTGATAAACTTGCAGAAATCCTTGAACTCAGTCCCTGATTTGCCTCGATATCACCTTCCGTGCTTCCACCTTGACAGCTGTGTGCAGGTTTTAGGAACAGCTTGAGATTAGAGAATTAATTAGAATTAAATTAATTCACCCACCCACCATGAAGCTGCCTGATTCCACAAAATGAGCAATTCTCTTAAGAGGTATTTCTGTAGACAGGGCTGATGTTCATCACACTTGTCAACACCTCTCATTTTGATGAAGTTTTGCCTCTTTCATCCTTGGAGTTTGTGATGGGGACTGGAACTCAAACACTTGAGAAGGTATGTGACAGAGATGCTTTCTGTGCATTGGGGGAAAGATGAAATGTAATCATTTCAGGAAAGAAAAAGGAAAAGAAAGCCTTATAATTATTATGCCTTCGGCTCTGTCTGTAACTCAAACTTATTTATGGACAGTGAATATTAATTTCAGCTGCTGGGAAGAAACATCTGGATCTTTCACAACAACTATGTCAGCACCTTCAGAAAGACTTTCAATCTCCAAATGGTCATAATGAGAAACAGAAACTGAGAGGAAGCTGCTGTTAAAATGATGTATGAATGTTCTGTTCAATATGGCTTTTCTGCGAGAATTACAAATGTGAGTAATGTAAATAATATTCTTTGGCTAGAAACAAAGTAAGGATCCCTTGGGGTACTTGAGTCACTTCAGCATTAAAAATGCAGGAGAAAATTACATTCAACTTCACTTGTGCCATGTGCGGAGGGTCTAAAGTTTTGGGCCGTTCTAAGCTTAATAAATTTGCAATAACTTTTATAGTCAGTTTAAAAGAAGAGGCTGGATATTGGGTATGAAGAGGCTCAGAGCAAGGTTCAGAGTATCAGAGGTTTTACCAAGAGTTGCTCTAAGAGCGATCCTATCTTTCTTTTGGAGCTGTTAACAGACAGGCAGAGAAGTCGGTTCAAAGAAGAAGCTTGTTGGATGAGAAGTGAAATGTCTTCAAAGAAAAACCAAAAAGTCCAGTTGTCTCTTGAGGGGAAAAAAACCACCTTTGGGTTAACCATCATATGTTAGCTTTGTATGTAGTTTTTGTCAACCACAAAGTAACAAACTGTGATCCTGCATCTGCAGTTTGAAGTGATATAGTCCAGACAGGGTTTCACCTAGTCATCAACTACAGTCTGTGTGAACCAAACCCTTAAGTTTTTTGTGACAGTCATAGAGGAAAACAGGAGAATAAAGAAAGGTGAGGTCTCAGCACACAGAAGCATCTATCAACACAAACTTCTCTGCAATCCATGATGGCTCTTATATTTTCTAAATAGGGCCGAGTAATTACATCCTTCCAGGCCTTTGCTGAGCTCTGTGGGAATGCCTGGTTCACTGTTTCCAGCTGCCTCTGATGAAGAAGTTAGTGGGGAGCCTGAAATTGTATATTTCCCCGATATCATTTTTCTAGCTCTAGACGCCTACAACCCAGAATGATCAACAGCGACAAACGTGCTTGAAAATGGGAAACTGACAATGCATCTTAATGTCCTGCAGCCCACAAAGCTGAAACCCACCTTTTTCACGGATACAGAGTTTCAAATGAATGGAGAAAATCCCGCCGCTAGAACTTTCTGAGACACCTAATGAATCCTCCCCTATTTTCCCTCGAGCCTGCAACTACTACAAAAATAAAACATGCAAATCATTAGCCAAACCCAAGTTCAGCCACTATCTAAGTAACCTGATTCTTGATCGGTTCTTTTATGACCTCATTGTGTTTACCAGAATAAGCTTTTTTTGGGTAGAAATAGATCGATACCTTAGTAGATGATAGATCTGATGCATACTGCATAATCCCTGGATGTTCCTTATCTTATCCTCTCCATGCAGGTATGCTAACTAAAATCTATTCTAGCACCCATTTGCTGGGAGACAGCATAGTCTCCTGAATTTTTTATAGCTTCACTTATGTTGGAGACAATCCAAAGGTCAAGCAATGTACTATATCTCCAGTCACCTTGCTAGTCAGCACAGATTGCAGGACAATGGGACTGTCTGAATCCTGATTGCCTACAGGGCACTAAATTACTGCTCTTATGCTGCAATTTGCAATACAATATTACTCTTTGATACAGTACCTGTCTTTGTCTGTCTGCATAGCGGCAAGGGCTGTATGCATTATTTACCAACCCAGGCACAGTTCTGCAGTTGCTGCAGTTTCCTGCTGCACAAATAGAACTGGAAAGTGGGTTTGAAATAGAAAGAAATAGGGTATGGCAAATTGGCATCACATCTCCAATGAAAAATAGTGCTGGGTTGAGTTTGTGGTTGGCGGTATCAAGCTGGACTTTTCAACCACTGAAACACTGAATGTCATACTGAATCCCCAGCAGATGTTCCCCCCTTCAACCAATTCATTCTGGAGCAGGATTGTTGTAATTCAATGACAAACAATTATTTCTAATTCCTGCAGTTATTTGGACATGCCGTAACTTTGCAATGCTTCATGTTTATATAATTCAAAGTCTAGGAAACTTGTGGCTATATTGTTCATATTCTAATTTAAAAAGAAGCTATAAAACTGTATGAATCCATAGAAGGGAGTAAAAGGATGGGGTTGCATTGCAACACTCTGTCATTGTGTTGATTTTGACACACACACACGCCCCCCCCAGCCTATGCATGAAATATTATCCAGAGAATATGAGATATGGTTTGGCTCCACTGAAGTCAAAGCTACTTAGGCACACTTAAGCGCTTAAAATTATGTTGATTTCAATGGAACGTAATTGATTTAATTTTTCTATGATTTATGCCTGGTATATTAGAGATGACAATTGCAAACTGTATATACCATCTGTTTTGCCTCCTTCTTAGTAAATTGGGACATATGAGATTAAAATGTTTCTGTGGAATAGTGATAACACTTTAGGGCTAGTATCTTCAAATTTTTTGAAGACTATCTTCAAACATTTTACCCTATATGGGCTGGTTCCAGAATGCTGTATGGATCACCCATTCCCATACAAATATCCTAGTTTTCTTAGTTCACTGTGGGACATTCAATTCTATTACATTTTCTAGCTGTGTGACATCAGAGCCTCTTCCAGATCAAAGTGACAGATTATGCTTTGATTTGTCTAAAGTCTTTGAAAACCCAATTGATTATGACTTTTGTTGCCATTTTAATCTAACTTTGTGGTAAATTCATATTATGTGGTATTTATGCATTTCAGTCTTTTCAATGGACTCTACTATCTTAGGTAATGTTGACAATGCAACATCATGGATAGCCAATCTTAGTGCTTTTGAGGGCCACCTTCAATTGTGTATAGTTGGTTGGGAGCTACATGCCAACTCTTGGTTCAGTGCCAAGAGTCGGCTGAAACAAATTTAAGGAAGGGTCAGAAAAATATTTATTTTACATATTTTTGAAAGTTATATAGTTAAAAGTTTTTCTGCCTGTAGCAGGAAATAGCTGAACATGCTGTTCTGACAACCTCCATTTTTTTCTCTCTATTGCACTGCACTTTTTCTCTACCTGCAGCTGGCTGCCAAGAAAGGAACAGATCACTCTTGCTGAAGGTCTCAGTTATTAATAGGCAAGTGATTGAAGAGATTAAGGCAAGGGTTGCAACAAGACCTTTATTCTAAGTAATTAAATTAATTAACACCAACATTTTGCAAGTCTCACCTTGGATTTTTCTGCAAAGTGAACTTTTGACTGTTTTGCCATTAAACTGCAGGATAGCGTATAATTTCAAATGTAATGCTACCATAGAGGAAATATAGCTTCTGATGTGTATACAGTTAGAAAGGATCTATACACAGACCTTTTGGGTGTGACATAAGTGTGACTTGTGTCACTGTTTCATAGGAGACAAAGGCAATTTGGATAAGGACTTGTCATTTAAAAATTGAGAAGTGATGAAAAGACAAGCTCTACCTATGTCCAGTAGGAGTCAATGGGTGTTGCATATTGGGGCAATCAAAATATCAAACTATCTGAACAACACCCAGGTATTACATAATAGTATTTTGTTGCTAGACAAATTATACATTAATCCAGAGGTGGGATTCAACCAGTTCGCACCTATTCACTAAAACTGGTTGTTAACTTTCTAAGCAGTTCAGAGAACTGCTGGTTCAGCTGGTCATTAGGGCAGAGAACTGGTTGTTAAATTATTTGAATCCCACCACTGCATTAATCTCTACCCACGCTGACACCAAACAGTACCAGTTTGATTGGAACAACACAAAAATCATTGACCATGCTCATGAGTTCATTGAAGCCTGGCATTCCACAAGCAATATCCACTCCACAAGCAATATCATCAACAGACACATTGACCTACAACCAGCCTATGAATGCCTCAGATTTCAAATCAACCACATAGTCAACCAGAGACAGCACTGCTCCTGAAACAACCCACATACCAGCAGTTCACCTCCTAATGACCCTGACCTGATGTAATCTCCTTATCACAAGACTCTTCACAAGACTCGCTGATGACTCACAGCTGACCCATCACAAGACCCTCACTTGACACACCCACACCTGAAGCCCTTATAAACAGAAGAACACTGACACCCCCTAAACTCTGCTGAAGATGTTAACCTAACCTGGTAATGAAACTTTCAGAAACCAAACATCAAGAGAATGAACTTTTACCCTCATATACAAAGAAGCATACAAAATGTGGAATATCAGTTAACTATTCCTTCTTATCCCCATTGATTCAGAGATCATCATACTTTGAATAGCTAGACTAAAATGAAAGTGAAACAAAATAGAGAAAATGGATTGATGTACACCCTCTCTGTGGTTGCAGATGGAATCTTACTTCTTTTGTTGCATAGCTCTCAAATGGATATTTTTGTTGTATGTAGTTGCTCTCAACTGGCTTGTCATCTTTTAGGGCACATTATTTCAGCCGTCTCTTATATCATCAGTCAATGTATTTGCATTCCAGAAAAATGTCCATGTTGTCTCCATGTAGATTTTTGAGTTTTTAACTGGTTCCCTTTTCTATTCGTTAAGCTGGTTATGAATGACAGTTCCTAAAACATAAAGAATCCACTCAAATATAAAATAAAATATGAAGTAAGTAAAAAAAAAAGCCCACTGAAAGAAGTATCTACAGTTCAGGCAGCATTGTCAATTGTGCTTAGAATGCAATTCACAGATCAGATAATATTTCCTCAGTAGGTAGTTGTCAGGGGATGTGAGCGAGGAATTGAGACATAGTTAATATTACTGTAGAGAGCCTTAAAATTTGAATTGGTTGGCATTTCGGTCAGCTATACAAAGGTTTTCTGACCCCAGACTGTGCTGGTGGGATGCACTTGCTTTGTCTCCAGCTGATTTCCTTGGCTCAGGCTGGCTCCATTATTATTTTGCCTTAGGAAGCAGATTGCAGGCTGCTGTTCCAACTCATCCCCAAAAGCAGCCCTTAAAAGAAATGGCTTTCTGATTGAAAGAGTCCCTTTCAATTGTTGCAGAGACTCATCAGGAACAGCGCGGGCACCTTGCAGGTGAAGTTTCCTGTGCAAAGAAGTTTCAGGAGAAGTTGTCTATGCCCCTGCTTTCTTCTACCATCTGCACCACTCTTGTGCCACGGTGTGCCTTTTTTCGATAACCTCTCCTCTTCCTTCTGCTCTCTTGATCCATGAAAGATAAATGACAAACATAAGTCTCCTTCTGGAGCCACAGTCTGCTCATGAAGACAGAAAGGGTTTTCTTCCTCTGTCGGCCTTTTGCACTTTTGCCTGCAACACAGGGCACGGCTAATTTTCACCATAAGATTGATTTCCCAGCACCCGCGGTTTCTACTTACATTTGCATATTTTAGAGGTTTCCCCTGCTTTTTATTGCCTGTAATCGAGATGGTTTATGTATTATTTTTGTAGATGAAGTACCTTCTCTTTCAAAATGGGAGCTGCTTTATAGCAGGATTCAGCATTAGAAAGATTGGTTTCCCCACTCCAAGCAGAAACAACTTGAAAATAAGAACTGTTTCCTTTATTCTTCTATTGCTGCCGCAACATGCAGGTTTTTTTTTGCTTAAAATAAGCACAGTGGTTGGAAAAACAACCTCTAGGTACTGAAGCTTGGTTGCCAGGCTCTACAGAGGCTTTCCTTGGGCAACCCAGGATAGATTTCAAAGCTGTATTATTTATTTTATTTAAATATATTGCCTATTTTACTATTACCCCATAGGCAGTGATCTGTTCCAAAAGGACACCAAAGCACACACTTTGCTAGAGAGGAATTCCTTGAAGATGGGCTCCAGCAGATGTCTGAAAGCTCAGAAGAATAAACCTCTGCTCCCGGTGACTGACCCAGACTGGATCCTGCAACATTATCCTGGGACACGTATATATTCGCTTTCATTTGTGAGTTCCACAAAGCTATAAAATGAAACATTTTTAAAACACAAGGCAAAACTTTAAAGCAGATGTAGGGACCTCAATGGCCTTCTGCTGGACACTGTGGAAAAAAGTGAAGGTGAATCTTTGGGGAGCTATTTTTCCCAGTAGATCCTAAATTTTGGTAAATGCCTTCCCATTTAAAGCAATTATTGGTATCCCAATCAGAGACATTTTGGAGAAAAAGCAAGATTCAGATCAGTTCAAATCTCTTCCATCTCTTCAGAGGAACAAGTCATTTGAAAGCTTATAGTTTCCAGAAACCATGCTGGGATGCTGCCTTGTTGCCAGAGCTGCTTTTTTCTGATGAAGTCATCCTCTTCCTATTCCCTCTCCATGAGTCTACAGAGGAGATTAAAGTGCTCTGCCAGTTGTCTAAAATCAAGCTACACATTCAGTCTCTAAAACTAGTAACATAATGAAAAGCAGCATCTTGTTATAAATTATATAAAAAGCAGCAATCTTTGGCTATAAAGATCATTCTATGTCTTTGGCAATTCTTCTTTTACCATGTTCAAACTTTAAGACTTTTGATAACTTATATGCAACCTTTAGAAACTTTTTGTATATAGCAGGGCCAAAGCAAAATATGATTTTACCAAGCAGCCAAAAGAATGACAATAAATATATTCATAGCTAAGATTTCTTTATTAATGACAAAATGTACTGTGATTTTTATCTGGACCATTAATTTTTGCTCCAAATAAATCTAGGAATTGAGACCATTTCTACATGTGTCATAGCAATTCATTGGTTATTTGTCCTCAGTGATTTGTAATGTTGTCTAACATCATCTGCCAGCACTGAAATTCTGATAAAAATCTTGTCTTCATTATTGTTATATATATTGATGGCTGGATAAGTCTAGGAGATATTGGAAGCTCTTCCCCATTTGTCTAAAAGTCACTCTCAGATGGATATTTTTTTGCATCAGATTGTTTCCTCTAAGGCCTCTGCTCACTGCTGAGTTGAAATGTTAATCACCATCCCCAAATAAAATATATTGACATGAAACTTGCTGTCCTTAATGCTGATCCCTACCTTGCCTCAAATGCCTGTTTCACTTGACTTCTTCTGAAGTAATGGATTAGAAAGCCTAACAGAATCTCCACACCTTGAAGCTCTCTTGGACAATGTTAGAATAAGGAGGAAAATACTATTTTAATATATGTGCAACTAAGATTGATTTTTGGATGGTCACATTCATGGCCTTGGGATGAGATGAATGTCATGATGGCACAGAAGGAAAAAAAATGCTGGCATGACAGGCTTGTGCCATAGTTAACTATAAGTGAGGAAAAGCTCTTATTCTTTCTTTGGGACTGTTATTGGTTGCATGCATGGATTCTGAGGAATAGATTGGAATTTAGTACAAAACAGTATTTCCATTTTCCCCCGTTTACTCAAACTTCTGATAAAGCATCTCAAGAGAATAGCAAGACACTTTTGATGTCTCTGTCTCAAGCATATCTAACTTTATTTCATACTACTCTGAATGACTTTTCCCTCCTTACTAATCTCAGGTGATAAGACAAGAAAGCTGTTGGTCTTTACTATAGGTTAAGAGCATGTTTAAAATACTCAAAATTTCAGTATAAACCAACTCTGAATTTATATACTACCTGTGCAGATTATGATATTCATTCTTGATTCCATCTCTTTTTATCTCTATAAAAAGAAACTCTTTTTAAGTATTCGATTCCCACTGCATTCAACTTTCTTTTATGTTTCTCCTGGCATATACACCTCTCACCTTCAATTTTTTACTTGCAGAGAGTGTTCCATAATTCAAGACAATTCATTTTATCATACACATTCCCTAAATCTACAAATCTACAATAAAGTTCTCACCTTGATATATTTCTTCACAATTTGCTGAAAGAACAAACATATAGCTTCTGCTATTATAAAGCCCGATTTTACCTCCCAAATTGTTCTTACTGACACTTCTCTTTTTCAATCAGAATTCTGACAATCACTTCCCTAAGCATTCCAGTACTTAAACAACCTTTATAATTATAATTTTTATATTCAGTCTTGTTATTTTCTCTTTGTATTGGAGAATGCTAACAGCACTCTTGTAATCATTTGGCACAGATGCACCCATCGAACACACATTAAATATGTCACACAATCACTTCACAAGCAAATCACACCCATATTTTAATCTTTCTCCAGTTCTGTCATTTATGACTGCAGCTTTACTATTTTTCAACATTTTCATAGCATGTATAACTTCCTTTTCGTTCTTTTTATTGGATGCTTGCAATTTCTAACATTTTTTTCTGTTCCATTCTTTGACATATTACTATTATTCCCATATAAATCTCTAAAATATTCCCTCCCAGCATTGCTCATTTCGAATTCATTCCAAATAATTTCATCACTTTCATTTTTACTTCTGTTCACTGTGCTGGAGGCACCATGTTTAGCTTTCTTCATTCTTTTTCAAAACAAGTTTTATCCCTGTCAAAATCATTATGCATTTTCTTTGCCTCTTTTAATCTTAATCATTCCTTGTTTGAGCTACATTTTTTGCAACCATCTTTTTCCTTCCATACCCATTATGCAATAACTTTCTCTCATCTCATTTTTTTGCAGAAATAATTCTTTTATATGCATTTTCAGCCACAACCTTTTCAATTTATTATTCTTCCAAGATCCCTTTTCATACTTCACATTAGTGAAATACCCCACACTTCTGTAGCATTCGGTAACATAATTGTTTTCATGCTGTTTGAAATTCCACATCTTCTTTTTCTTACATCCACTTTCTATTCATTCTGTTGGGAAATTACTCTGTCTTCTAATACTTTATGATACAGAATTCATACTTCTTGCAGTCATTTCATTTCTTTCTATTTCATGTCTCAGTTTTTCCTAGTCGACTTTCGTTATTTCCACATGCAAATGATCTGTCCCACATTCAGAATAACTCAGCCTGTGTATCCTTCATTAATTATTTTAGCTATAATAAACAACTGATCATGTTTTATATTTATATTAATTTTTGTAATACAAAGAACATCACTTTTTCTAAACAGATCAATCATTCTAAGTCATTATTGAGTTTCAAAATGGTCTAAACACTTTTTCTGCACCCTCTTGTTCATTTCCACCCAACCATTCTGTTATCATCATCATCAACAACAAAATTCCCCAGATCCCATTTTTGGAATGTTGCATAATTATTTTCCCCAAAACTCACCTTCCATTATCACCAACCATTATAGCCTGGTATGCATCTTTCACTAACCTATGGATACCTATAAGATGAAAGCATTTCCATTTCCAGCTATTACACTGTATTCTTTTTTCATAGTTTTATAGACAGACACTATTTATCTACTTTTGTTCTCTCCCCCCCCCCACCTTCATTTGTTAATTCATGCTGCATGTGACTTCCAAATCACATTTTCTTTTATGCTGTGGTTGCGCCTATAGATATTAATCTCTGGTTTTGGTCAATCAAGGATAATCATATAATATTTTCAATAGGGTACAGAATATGGATTATATGTATACCCATGCGTGCAGCATTCCTTGCTAATGTTAAAAATCTTTGGCTCATTTTGACATACAGTATGCTATATGTTTAGGATAAAACTAGTTTAGGATAAAAGTAGTTTTGAACACATTCACATTATTCCATGCAATTTTAATTAAGGAATTTTAATCAAGGGTATCTTGTAAATTAACATGTGGTTGCCTGTACTTCAGGGCTATTGATTGTGCATTCAGAAAGCAATGACTGAATCTAATATTATTCTCTAATTTGGCTACCAATTCATATTTCTTTTTTTAAATTTTATTTTTTATTTGAATCTAAGCTATTTAGGAACTTGCAGATTAACATTAATACTTCAAACTGGACCAATTGTTCAATGGAAATTTGTTTCAAGACTGATGCTATATAGTTTCCATTAGGCTGACCCACTTAATTGAGTAATTATGTTCTATACATATTATAGCTTCTGGACAAAGTACAAGGGTAATCATTGAGTATATTGTAGTAATCCAATCAAAGATATTTTGAGGACAAAGATCAGTAAGACTAGGATGTCATGATCCAGGTAGGCTCAAAATTGGTGCATCAGCCAAAATTGTACACTGCCCCCCCATTGTCTTTAAAACAACCTGTGCGTCAAGTGACATATTGGTATCAAAGGAAGCACCCAAGCTATGCATTTGCTCTTTCCACTTGTTTCCCAGGCCAAACCCATTCATAGTTTCCTCATATTATCTGGATTTATCTTTAGTTTGTTATCCCTCATCAACTCCTTTACAGCCTTAAGGCAACAGTATCCCTTGATTCAGATAGAAAGGAGACACAGAGCACAGTCTCATCCACATGCTGATAAAATTTTAGCCAATGGCTCCAATTAGGGATAGAACTAATTAATATAGTTAAAGGGGATAATAACTAGAAGATTGCTACAATTATTCTTGGAATGGGGCAAAGCAAGCAGGAGGAAAGAGATTGGAAGAAGAAACAGATTGTTTACTGCAGAGAGTTTTGCAATGTAAGTTAAGAATCAGGGACTGTGAACGCTAATTAGAAAAACAGCTTTAAAATGAAGAAATGAAAATTAAGAAGAGAAAGTAATGAAAGGAAGGAAGGGATATAAAAATAGAGAGCCAGTTAGGAGAGGAGGGGCATGGGACGGAAGTTTAACCAGAAAGTCAAAATTGCTGTCAAAATAAAGGAGAAATCTTGGACTGCAAGACGGTAAGAGTTTTGGTGGGCTGTACTCAAATAATGGAGAATGAGAATGACTGGCAGGACTGTCATGAGGAACCACCCAGTGGCTTGGCTGGGGATTAGTGCCAGAGGGGCCAAGCGGAATAGGAGGGAGAGGAGAAATGGACTTAGCCACCCATACCAGGAACTGAGACAGTGGAAACAATCCAGAGGGAGAGGATTTTGGGCTATCTGGCAAAGGGATGAGTAGCTGTGGAAAAGAGCTTGGGGCTGCTAAGGAAGGGAGCTATGATTGCACAGTCCAAAGCATAATTTAAGGCTGGATGACATTGAAGGTGAGAGATTCATCGTAATATCAGAAGAAGGGAGGGGTGAATTCATTAAGTCTGTCAAGATTTTATTACAAAAACCAATATCAGTAAAGTAGAATTCTAGTTGGATTTGTAGTGTCTCTTTTCTGACTTGGCCTCAAAGGGCTAATAGTAGTCTGTTTACTTTTAAATGGTTTATTTGGAAAATGCAGGTTCTCTTGGGAAGATCCAATTTCAGGAAACCCCAGAGGAGACACTGGATCTAAGTTGAATGTGCACAATGAGGCCAGATGAGGATAGAGTTGCAATTTCCAGAATATTCCTTCTGTGCAGTGGTGCCTACCCTATGAAATGATCACCTCTCTGGGATTTAACTGGGACTGACCCTCTTAACCTTTGGAAGCTTTTGAAGATCTAGACTGCCTTTGTGAGTTGGGGCCAGGACACTGATAAACTCATTCTTCAAGATGTAAGGTTGGGTGTGGTGCCCCAATTGTGTGTTGTGTTGTGTTTTTCTTGTTTTCATGTTATTCCAGTGCAGGTGAAATTCAACCAGTTCTAGCCTATTCACTAGAACCAGTAGTACATTTTTAAGCAGTTTGGAGAACAGGTTGTTAGAAGACATCTCCTTTTTCCCCCACTTATAGGGTTGATCCACTCAGCCATGCCCACCAAGCCATGCTGACAGAACTGGTTGTAAAAAAATTTGAATTCCACCACTGGTTCAGGGGTGTCAAACTCATGTCTTCATGGTGGCATCACGTGATGTATTGTGACCTTTCCCCCTTTGCTAAACCAGGCCTGGGTGTGGCCAGAGCATGACACATCCGGCCCATGGGCTGCAAGTCTGACAGCCCTATTCTAGTTATTGCTGTGCAGCACATTGCCAAGAGTTGAATTTTTGAATGTTGGGTAGCCAAATCAACAATCAGCAAGTCTGTCCAAAGGACAGAAGGGGACTTGCTCTAAGTTTCATAGTGCTGCTTAAACAATTTTGAAAGTACACAGAAGGAGGGTGGGAATGGCCTTGGGAGACTAGGTGAAGAGATGCTGCCAAAGGAACGGTCAAATAAGAGACAGTAAGAGACACAGTTGAATAGTGGTCAGCACAAGAGGCTCAGAAGAGACCCTCCTTAGTTTCTTGAGCTAGGAAGAAGACGGGGAGAATTGATTCTGTCAATGTGGCTTAACAATAATATAGAATTAACTTACCTGATGATACTTCCTATTTGGTTTGCTCCAGAGGTGAAATTCAGCTGGTTTGCACAGGTTCTATAGAACCAGTTATTAGAAGAAATCTCCTTTTGTTTTTTTTCCCCACTTTGCAGGGTTAATCCTGTAAATAAGGCAGTTGTT
>JAEANM010003891.1:0-21626 GCA_017656035.1 Myanophis thanlyinensis
TGGATGGACTGGGCAAAAGTTGAGGGGAGGGATTTGGGTTTCTTTTGGTATGTGGGTTTTCGCGGTCTTTTCTCAGATCTTGCTTAGACTTTCTGTAATCAGTCATGCTTTAGTAAAATAATATCTGTTTTCAAACCTCATGGATTCAGGGTTTTTATTTCTTGAAGTTTGACTGAGACAGAGCTGACAGCTCAGTTCTGAAATGGCCACAGTCCTGTAGTAGGCTGAGGCCTGGGGTTTGGGAACCCTTGATCTATATTATCCTCCAGAATTATTAAGCTTTTGAAATGTATAAGATTCATTACTGATAAAGTTCCTAATTCTTTAGAAACAAAGATAATTTCAGCAACAATTTTTTTCTCACATCCCTCTTTCTTTCTTTCTTTCTTTCATTCATTTATTTTTTATTTCTTACATAAAGCTTTTGCAACCAAAATATAAACCCCGAGGCTTAAAAAACAAGAAAAAAAATCCCTTCATCCAGCTAAAGATCAAGGCTTTAATATCATATGTGTAATAAGCTACACATTATTAACTTTGTATTTAGTGAGACTGTGGCCTTAGAATATTTATAACAGAGCTTAATTGGATTTACTTACAAGTATGTATATTTTGGAATATTCTAAATGCCACAGCTATTTTAAAGTGTACTGGAGCTTTGATATTTAGGCTAAATCTAATCACCTCCTGACCTCTAATCAATGCTGACTACTTTCCAATTCAATGTTATTCTGGCAAGAATAGTTACAGGAGAGAGCATTGTTTTTGGCTCCACTCTTCCTTAAAGTATAACTGAAATCCCTTCAGAATGATAAAATGAAGGTCACCTTCAGAGGATCTCCTCTGGGTACCCCTGCCAAGTGGTTAGGCAGGTGACTAGAAGGTAGAAGCTCTTCTCACTTATGGAAGAGTCTTTTTTAAAAAGAAAAAAGAAAAAAAGAGAGGCCCAATTGTTTGATGCCTGTCATGCTGTTCCCTGGAGGATTTTTCCTTTTTCAGCAATTATTTCCCCCAGGAAGGCATGATACTGGATCATTCTGAAAACATAGGTGGACAGAGGCATTATTTTTCTCCTAGCTGATTTCACTTTGAACACTTTAGCTGCATGATACATGCAGATGAGGTATCGCCACAGTGATTCCTATTCTGAGGAATGATCACTCTTTCCAGTATCAGTACTATAGATATCGTCTGCAAATCCTTTATGTTGACCATTCCCAGTTGTTAACTTCCCATGGCATGTTCTTTTTAACTGACTTTTTTTACAGGGTTTATTCCACTTTTTATTGTGATTTTTTTAACATTGTAAATCATACCCTGAATTCAATACCCTGAAGGTATTTGATTAATTGCGCTTTCTACTGCCTTTTATTCCTTTATTTAGTTTTGTTAAACTCAAGTATTTATAATGTGTCTATTGGAGTTGTGGTGGGTCACATCGACCAACTAATAATCAAACACAAACATAACACCAAAGTGTATTTAAAAAAGAAAAAAAAGGAATATCGCTTGAATTACTTGAAGTACATTTCCCTTAATTATGTTTCAGAAACGAGTCAGTCAAGAGTCAATCCTGGCCGGGATACTGAGACAGCACTGATCTCACAGACTGATAACCCCAGGTAGACTAATCTATCTTAGTCCTTCTTGATTTTTCAGTGGCTTGCAACAGCGGCAACTTTCTGTCTGGGCTTACTTAGGAGATGTGAGTGGGAGGCACAGAGTTATGATGGATCGCCTATTTTCCCTGGTGCCAGTTCCAGGAAGGACAGAATGAGAGACTGAGTTGGAGGCTCCCACTGCATGGGGAGCCTAAGGGATCTACTCTCTCCCCACTTCTATTTTACATCTATATGAAGATTCACCTTGTACACCAATTGCATTCCTTTCCAGACCAGTTGACCTTGCTCATACTGACCGACATCTTAGTCATTTCCAGTTTAACTTACCAGCATGCACTCTACATGGGGCTGCCCTTGAAAAGCATTTGGGACTACAGCTGGTCTAAAATGCAGCAGCAGAAGACAATTCAGGTGTTTCTTGCTATGGCCTCATAACAGCACTGCTCTACAAGCTGCACTTAGCTCCCTTTTGGGTGAGATTCAAGATACTCGTTGCCACCTATTAAGACTTCCATAGCAAACAGCCAGGCTATTTGTGGGGCTACTTTTCTCCCCTCGACTCTGTTGGCCCCCCCAGATCTGGCATGAAGGGCATGCCCCATCTCCTTTCCATTAAACAATGCCATCTTGTTGGATTCTGGAATATTGTCTTTTCTGGGGCAGTGCCTGCCCTAGGGAACAGGATCCCTCCAGAGATTAGGATGGCCCCAACCCTGGTAGCCTTTCATAAGGCACAAAAGACCAGGCTGTTTCCTCAGGCACTTGGACAATGTGGTTAGGTGAGCTCTGATGATTAATGTTCGTTAAATGTTATTCTTTATGAATTGGATTGTGTTTGGGGCCTGAGGTTGACTTGGGTTTTGTTAATTGTTAATTATTATCTTATAATATATAATATATAACAGTTATATAATATAATATATAACTGTTATTATTATCTTTAATCTTCACGTTACCCTGCGATGACTCCCCTGGACGCTTCCCCAGATACCTTTCCAGGTGTCAGCTTGGAGGAAGATGAACCAGTTCTAAGCATGTCAGGAGGGAAATTGGTCAATGGCTCCAAGCAGCCACTTGAGAATGATTTGACTGAAGCACAGCTGCAGCAGGACAGTCCTAAGGCTTCAGGTGGGAAAGCATGCAGCTGTAGCCAGTCAATGATGAGGAAGAGGAACTGCCTTCTGCATCTGATCCAAGAACAAGTAAGGCAGAGAAAAGATAGGAACAGCAAAGGTCAGCCAGAGTACTTGCAAGGAGGCAGCCTTGCCCTTTTTGATGGGCGGCACCAGAAGCTGTCAATTTAACACAGCTGGAGATGATGCTGGAAACAATGTGCTTGTTTTCTTGCTGAGTGTTCTTGCCTTGAACTTCGGATCGTGTCTCTTCAGCTGCTTCCTTTGCCTTGCCATGCCTTGGAACTTGCCTTCACCTTGGGAGCTTACTTGGCCTAGTGGATTGGACTTGCCTTTGCCTTGAGGGCAAGGGTTGGATTCATTTGAATAGCCTGTGAAACTCATTGGGGTTCAGCTGGTGTTGGCATAGGAAATTGCTGGGGAATACCAATTCAGACTTGGAAGCCTTAATAAAGATTCCTTACACTTGTTGTGTGTGTTTGTGTGTGTGTGCGCGTGCGCGTGCTTGCTTGCGTTTGTAAGTGGGACAGCACACACCCAGAGTCACCATGAGAGGTGGACAGCCTTATAAATTCTTTCACTATATTAAATAAATAAATATATCTCTTCCTAATGAGATAGTCTTTTGTAAGAAATTCATTTGGACTAAACACTCATGCTATGTTGAAAAAACCAATGATTCAAAGCAATTATTGTTTACAAAACATTACAGATAAATCTATCATGCAAGAAGTTGGCAAGGAGAAGGCACAGTCGGTCAGTAGCATTCTACCAACCTGATTCTTTCTCTCTCCCAGTAACCTCCATAACTCTCTAATGCCTTTTCTCTCCAAAACAGAAAATGAGCTTCTCTTCTATGGCATCAGATCTGCATTGTCCATTTACTTCATATTTCTATCTCATGGTTTCGTGGTTTCTAAACCATTCCTTTGTTGCTTTCTCTACCCACAAGCATCTTTTCTTAAACCACTAGTGAATAAACAGTTTCAATCTACAAACAAATGAATATTCCAGTATGCCACAGATTTAAAAATAAAAACACAAAATCCAAGAAGACAGTGCTAATCCTGATACTGGTTATTAAACAAAGGTAATGATCCTATATGCTGCTTCATGGCAGGCCAACTCATTGGTACAGAGGTTATCATGCAATGGAAATCCATAAACCCATCACAAAAATGTAGCACGAGATCTAATCCCAAAGCTTCATTTTAAAGCAGCGAATAAAAGTTGGCAGCCGAACTGTACTAAGTCAATCTTTGACAACATGAAGCTATTACTTAGTCCATTTTCACTTCTTAGAGTTAAGGCAGGGGTGGGCAATTACGGCTCCTCCATGCTGGCTCAGGAATTCTGGGAGTTGAAGTCCACGAGTTATGAAGGAGCTGTAATTGCCCACCCCTGAGTTAAGGTAAGGCATACTATGCTCTACTGCAAGCAGAGCAGAAGCTCTGGTTGATACAGAAAAAAACCAGTGATATGCATGGGTAATACCCAGGGATCCAAACTCTAGGAGGAGTCTGAATGTGTTCTAAAAAGTAAAGGCACATAAACAACTCTACTTTTGCGTTTGGAAAATGTATCATTTCTCACTCTAATTACATCCTAATTAGGTGAAATGACAATCAGGGCTCCTTATGTTCAACATTCTTGGAAAATATAGTTAAAATTCAGAAGATAGCGATGATGATGATTTTATATGAAAAGGGACATCTTTGTCAGTTGTTTTATAATAGAAAGACAATCATTCTTTTGTTTTCCGTTAAAAAGAGACCATTTCATACTAAAAATATGCATGTCTCTCACATTAAAACACGCAAATAAGGTGATCGAAATTTAAATACGGTGACAGAATATGACAGAACGGCTCCAACAGCAGAATAGAAAGGAAGCCATTCCCCTTAATCCGTGGTCTGCCACACATTTTCAAAAACTTCTCCTGAGGGTGGAGAACAAATGAAATTCATAGTTGCAAAGAAGATGTAGAGCTTTTATCAACTAAAGTTAATGTTTACTTTAATGCTGAAAGCGTGTCCAGATATAACTGTATTTAAATATTTACATATATTTGTTTGTATTTCAGTTTGTTTGTCAGAATCCTAACCTGATTATAAAACCAAAGAAATTAGTTGGCAATTGCAAACCATTTTATCATTATGAAACCTCATGTATCCGTTTTTTTAGATTTTAAGTGAGAACAATAATAAAAATACTACAATGCATTAGCTATTGTGGTGCTTGCCCTCTGGAAGAATATCTCTGCAGAGGCCCTGTTGGCTCCCACACTGATGAAATTGTAGAAATCTTTAAAAAATTGGGTGTTCTCCCAGGCCTTCAAGTAAGGTGCAGTGGAGTTCCTGTTTGTGCTTTTTGTGGGATAGTGTTTTGTCTGCATTTCTTTCTTCCTCTTCCTCTCTTTCATCATCATCATCATCATCATCATCATCATCCAGCTCTTTTAAAGTGTTAGCTGCCCATAATAATTCTGGGTGGCTTTAAAAAAAACAAACCCAGAAGTCTATGAGGTAAAGCTTTAGGAGTACAAGGGTAAGTAACAGTTTAGTCAAAGGTTCTGGAAGATACATGGTTGTGTGCTACTGTCATGGAGTCTGCAAGGTACTTGGATGCATGTGTGTGAGTCTAAGAGAAGGATGATGTCTAGTCAGGTTTAAGAACACAAATACCTCCAGAAGGGCGTCAGCTCAGTTTCAAGGAGAGCACACAAGGCTAAGGAGGCAGAAAGGCCACGCAATAATGGGACACTTCCTCTTTCTTCATCAATAAAGACTCATCAACTCTACCCACAAAAAACAATCAAGTGACAGAATAATGGGAAGTGCTGACTCTGAAGTCTTAGCAGATTTAAGAGAGCATTCAATCAGAATATCAGTTGTAACGGGGAAGATTTTGATTTGTTTCTCTGTGACAGCACACAATTCTTCAGGCCAAGGTGTTTCTTTCAGCTTCCTCTGACTGAGAATTAAAGAGCTAGAGTTTTTCCTGTAGCAAATGAAAATTTACAGAGAAGGTTTTTGCTGGATCCCAAATGATTACAAGATGTCCTTTAAATACAATTATTATTTTTGAGCAGCTTAATCTATAGAGAGATAGAAAAATCCAGAGCAGCTCTAAATATGTATAGAAGCATTTAAAATAGTTAAATATTAAATGAAGAGAAGAATTATCTCTTTACCGAGCAATAAAAAAAAGAAAGGCAAATGCTACACTATAAATGTGGTACCTAAACCTTCAATCCTTTATGGATCTTAAAGTAAACAGAAGCAAATTTTACAACACAGTCATCAACTGTTAATAAGGCTAAATGGACAAAATCTGAGTCAACTCGAAGCCAGCCAGATAATCTTGGGCCAGTCATACTCTCTCAGCCCTAGAAAGAAAAGCAATGGCAAGCCACTTCTGAAATCTTGCCAAGCAAGCTGTAGTGACTGGTCCAGGAAGTTTCCAGGAACCAATACTGACTCAAAGGCACTACCCTACACACAAGTGTAGTGCACAAAAGCATGTTACAAGGATTTTCTAGAATGCGTAGTTTCTTTACCACTCCTGGTACTTTTATTGTCTCTTTCAAGTGGAGTTAGCCATCCATAATTAATAAACAGCAGGAGGATGTTATACTTTTTGCTTTATTTGCATCTCCAAACATGTCTTCCCTTCTTCACAGAAATGAAACATACGACAGCAAAAGTGGGTTTGACTAGTGAATTATATGGGTGTAACTTAAAAAATACAATCATTCTTGTCTGTAAAGCATCATGGGCACTGTTTCTCACTGCATTAAAAGAGTACCAAAACCTTTCACATGCTCATATATAGGCAAGAAATTCCTTCAGTTATCATGCACTATTATAATTTTTACACAAAATACAAATAAACTACCAGTTGACCTTGAGGACCTACTCATTCACCACAGAAACTGAAGCTGTTATTACTGATGCGACCTGCCTTCCATTCTTGATGTT
This sequence comes from Myanophis thanlyinensis, assembly GCA_017656035.1. Lineage (NCBI taxonomy): Eukaryota > Metazoa > Chordata > Lepidosauria > Squamata > Homalopsidae > Myanophis > Myanophis thanlyinensis. The sequence continues at coordinate 6,736 of JAEANM010003891.1, forward strand.
TGATTATGATGGCACTGGTAGCAGCATTCATCAAGCATGAGTAGAGAACCAGTCAGCTGCTGGTAAGACTGACATATACTCCAAAAGAAACAAGAAAAAAGCATTGAATAGATAAAAATGGAATGCTTGGCATGATGCAAACAGAAACAGTCTAAAGGAAAACAGAAGGTGACAAAAAGGGGTAGGGAACCCCTACTTCTGTTTTTGTACAGTTTCCCTTACGTTGCAGTACTGAGAGGTTTCAGATAACAAATATAACCCCTATCCTGAAAAAAAAATTGCTTGCATCAGCTACGCAGTCACCAGCAGCAGTAATGGCAAACCAATCGCTTTTGTAGCAAAGGAGTCAAGTTATTAAGAGCTATTAAGAGTTTAAGAGGACCAGAGACAAGATGTGTGTTGGGAAAGAGAATTGACCAGGAGAAAAACTTTACCCTATCTCCATGCTAGTTATAACAGCAAAAAGAAACTAAAAAAGTGCCATGAATTTAGAATATAACAGAAAATAGAATAGAATAGAATAGAAATTAGAATAGAATACCTGGCCTTTTTATACTCCTCCAAACTCAGTCACTAGATCTAGGAATGGCAGACAAACCCATCCTGTGGATTAACTCTCTACATTCGACGGAGAATAGAATAGAATGCATAAGGTCTCAGTGTACATACAAGCAAGTCTCAGAGTATTAAATTTTCCCGTATTACAATAATCAAAAGCATTAGCAGTGTGATAGGCATCTAGGCTACATTATTTGTATTTTTATTTTGTAGATTAGTTTAGCATAATTATTTTTTTTTTCAGAAAAACTGTGCCAATATTTGGAAGCTTGATGGGAAGAACTGAAAAAAAGAGGCCAGAAAGAGCTTTAATTGTAAGGATCTCCAAGGGACACCCCCTCTTTTGCATAGTTTTTAAGCAGCAGATATGATGGTAGGGTGCTGCTGCTCCCACTAGAGGGAAACCCAATGCCTTTTTCAAACGTGCCTACAGTGAACACGGAGGGGGAAAAAAAGCTGCCTTATCTGGTCTTTGATCTGCGATTTTTCCCAAATTTGCTTTAGCTTCCATAGTTTTCACATTTTTGGAAACACATATAAAAGAAAATAGGTAAAAAGGGGCAAGAATAAAAAGGGAGCAAGAAGCATTTTGAAGCAAAAAAGGGGGGAGAATTTTTCAAGATTTTGTAACAGATAAGACAAGCATGCGATGGCATAGGTTCTTAAAATCAAATGTATCGAGGCATCAATCATGTTCCAAGTTCACAAGAGCCATATTTTAAAATCTGGCTGCTGTTAAACTCCCCTCTTTTCAAAATTTATTTCTATATTTGCAGCAAATTGTTAAGCCTACAGCCAAGGATGATCTCACTGAATTACGAACAGATGTCAGAAGGAACAGAGAATTAGCTGCTATTTCCTAGATCCTGCAGGCAAGCACTTCTCAAAAGGAAAAGAATTGCTGTTTGTAATCCCCACGCCCACCTCCCCTTTAGACTTTCTTTAGGGAAATGAAATAACTACATTCTCCTGTTTTACCCCTGTTTTCCTTGAAACAAAGACTGGACATAGACTATGCAGTTGACATTCGCACAGAATTTCAGCTTTGAAGCAAGAACCATGCTTGTTTAGCTATTCAAAAGTAAATAATGCACACATCCCTTTTCAGTCCCCTCTTGCTAAACTACACAGCTAGGGCTGACCGGCTGGACGTTTGGCTGTCAAAAAAGAACAGAGGCTGGAACATCAAAGGAGCAGACTGGCATCGCTGCTTCTGCATTCTTCATTATTAGCTGCAGGTTTGGTCTCTGAGCTGAGGTACAACACCTTAAATGCAGTGGATGCTTTCTCAGAAATTCAGTACAATTCATTCACAATTGGAAAGACAGCGCCAAACAAAGGAAAACAGAGATTCAAAGAATTCTAGCATTACCAAGGTGCAACAGTTCCAGCTTTGTATTTCAATGCAATTTACATATAATCCCACAAACACTCGGTTTGTCAATTCTCGAATTCTGTTCTCGAAAATGGGGGTGACACAAGGTCTCTTAAACAGAGATTTGGCAAATGCCAAATGATATGGGACTCTCTTGATGGAAATAACTGAGGCACAACACCTGATTTAAAAAAAAATGGATTAGGGCTACCTCTAGCAACCCAAGAATAGTCAAGAAAACAAAACAAAACAAAACAAAACAAGGTTGAGGAAAGTAGGGGAGGGGATAAAATGTTGAGACAATGTTGTTATAATATGGAATAGAACATAAAGATGAATATGTGGTTGAGCTTTTTTCTGTATAGAGAAGCGATAATTTGGGATCTTGCTGTTCTCAAAAAAAGACATATTGTTTGTTTGCTTGTTTGTTTTGGAAAATCCAATAAAATTTTTATTAAAAAATAAAAGAAAACAAAACGTAACAGCCTGATAGTGCTGTGGCATGATTGCAGGCTTATGCTTGACGCCTTTGTTCAATTCACTTGAAAATCAACAATTCACTTGGATGCTAGATTCTCTGCCATGTATACTGCAACACCACTAGGTGAGAACAGAGGTAAAATTTCCAACCCAACAATTCTACCTTTATTTATTTGTGTGACCATGTTAAGAAGTTGTATCATTTTATATTTCTGAGACCAGTACAGTAGAAAAACGTTGTACTGCTCATCATTTAAAAGCATATTTAATGCTACCTTGGGTACATAAGTTGCAATCATAATTTCATGCATTTTGAAACCAACTGGGGTCAGTTCACACTTTTCTTCAAGCACAAAAGATCACAAATAAACCACTCTGTGAGCGGAATTCTATGTCTTCAACATAGAATTCATGTTGAACTTTATGCTCTTACACAAAGTTTTTAAGGGATGAATTAGCAGACACATGATTTTAAAAGATCACGCCACATGTTTTGCGGTGATCAATAGAATAATAGCTTAGTGAATTTAAAATCCTAGGGCTTTTTGAAATCTTAGCCCAGCAATTTCTTGACAGAAAAAGAGAGCAGGGAGAGCCAGGGAAATCGGTTGCTATTAGTTCTTTTTTTTCCCTTTGGCAAAATTATCAAACTACTATCATAATTAACTTCTACTTTTTGCTGAAGCGATCATCAGAGTATCCACTGAGTGGTAACTAACTACTAAAATTGAACTTGAAAAAAACAGTTTCATGACTGAAACAGTTGTCTGGGCCATCAAGAGAAAACTTGTGCTGTGCAACGGTGGCTACAAATCTAAAGTAACATAAAACCCGTATTTCCCAAACTTGATTTCTCCAATTTGGAATGGTTCAGCAGTGAATCCTTACTCTCCACAGCATATATTCATTTTCACATCAGCAGCTTAAGGTATTCGTCACAAAGAAATGTGTAGGTAAGAATGCACAGGTGTATAGATCCACCACATGAAATATCCTATCTGCAGTAGATTATATAAGTGCATTGGATGATATTTGCTCCCATCAGCAAGCTTTTGCACACGCGTTGAAGCTTTTATATGTACATTAAAAAAACCAGGTTCCTAAGAAGCCAGGTTTATTCAGCCAAAATAAAGAAAATTAGCTTAATCTTACTTAATGAAAGGAGATATGAGAACATTAGGATTCAAGAGAAGCTAAAGTGAAACACGTTTGGTGTGTTAGTAAAGTTGATAGAACAGCTGGGCAACTGAGTTGCATTTAGAGTTGGCAAATAAAAAGGAAAAAAATCAGTTCAGAGGGAAAAATGAAATAAAAGATAGATATTTAATAAGTCTACTTATACAGATGCTAAACAACAGCTACACAATCCCTAGATATTCATAAGATTCTAGGTTGAAATGTACATGCTGCTCCAAAAAAGAAATATACTGTGTTTAAATTCAACAAATATTTTGAATTGATCTAAATTGCACACATGAATGAAATGAAATATATTTTATACCACTTTCACAGCCATTATTTATTTACATCTTGACATATTTGATTGCAAAGTGCATTTTAATTGCCTAATTCTTTTATCTATTGTGAATCAAAATGAGACAAATAAATCAAAAGATTTTACATTTATGTTTGTTATATGGAAAAATGAAAAGAAAATTAAGCAACCATCAGCATATTATCAAGGACGATGATTACCGCACAGTAGCTGAAGTATCTTTATGCTTTATGTTTGTTTTTTAAATTAAAATTAGCTGCTTAATGGCATCAATTCAGATGTCTTTTAATATTCTTTTGCAAAGGCATATTCTCAAGGATATCCTCTGCATCTCTCAGGTCATGAGGATAAAATGATCTAGAAACATAGAGCGACTGTAGCGGCCTCTTTTGCATACAGACAAGAGGTATATATGTACTGATTATCTCTTGAATTTGATTACAATTCTACTTGATAATTTATTGTTGCTTAGGAATCCATAAATCTGAATGCTGCAGTATGTTTGATCATGGATTACTAAATAAACCTTAACTTAAAAAAATGTTAACTTTCCAAACCTCAGATGAACAAATACACAAAGGCTGGTCCGTGCCCGATACTTTTACCTAGATCGCTATGCAATATAGCATCATTTGACCTACAAATGCAATGCACCTATTCATTAATACTTCTCTAGTTACGTGCTCAGAGGACATCCTCACTACAAGTAGTCCTTGACTTACAACACAACAGGGACCAGAAAATCCATCGTCAAGTGAGAGGCACCTTACCCAATTTTATCACCTTTTTTTTGGGACATGATCATGAAGCGAATCACCGTAATAATTAAGTGAGACATCATGTGACCACAACATGTGATCTTCCCTACTGGCTTCACCATTGAATTTGCCAGCGGTAGTCTGGGAAGGTTGCAAATGGTGATCATAGGACATGGGATGTTGCAACTATTGTAAAGGTGTGACAGTTGCCAAGCATCCAAATCATGATTACATGATTGAGGAGGCACTGTGTTAGTTGTAACTGCAACGACTGGTCACAAGTCCCTTTTTTCAACCCTATCATAATTTCGAATGGTTGCCAATCAAATGATTGTTAAACAAGGACTACCTATATTAAGCAATTGCATCAAGACTTAGGAGACATCACATTTGTATGGCATAGGATGTTCACTAGAACAGGGATGTCAAACTCGCGTCGTCACAGTGTCACGTAACATATCGGGACTTTTTTCCCCTTCACTAAACTGGGCAGGGGCAGAGCCAGCATGTGACGCATCCGGCCCATGGGCCGTGAGTTTGACAGCCCTGACTTAGAAAGTAAACTGGGATAAGTTCATGGCTGTATCCTCTTGGCCCAGAAAAATAACAAATAGTAGTGCTGAATGTTATCATCTGTCTAGTACCAGTAATGCAGATACCACAGAAATGCAGACTGTTTATCTAGGATAATGGAAAAAATATTATTTGTATCTTAAAATGAATTTACTATCAAAAGTGAATAGATTTCACTTGACTTACTACAAACTGTGCTTTCTTCCTTTCATTGGTTTATTGTTTGCATCCATAGCAGTGTTTTTCCAAGATACTTTAAATCCTAACTAAGCAAGCCATGTTATGTTAAATTGTTAATGAAAACCTGCCTTTAGAACCATAGTTAAGCTTATATCAAGGCTCTGGAAAAATATGTGACTAATGACAACAACAACAACTGCTGAATTTGTATGCTGCTGATTCTGAGTAGTTTCCACATAATATGAAGATGTAATACTTAGGAAAAAGATAGGATTTGTAAATTTAGTCATTTTTATGACCTAATTTGCAGCCAATCTTTAATACATACTCAGACATAATTCTAAACAACAGAAGCATTAAGAACGTGAACCAATAAAGAGCACAGCCTATGCAGAGGCAGATATTAACTGTGGTTTATTTATCTTAACCACAGTCAATGCCTGCCTCTGCACAGGCTATGCTTTTTATTAAAATCTGCTCATATGTTGCTGACCACAGAATTGCTATTTAATAATTATAAAATATTTGTGATTATTTATGATGCACAGACCTCCTGCCCATGGATAGGTATAATATAAGTACATTTATGAGAAAATGTTAAATATGATAAATAAATAAAAATAAATAACTATATACCCAAGCTTTGGAATTTGACTGTTTATCGGGAATTGTAGCTGTATTGAGCATGTGGGACGGCTAAAAGAGAAACTAGAGATGTGGTATTTTCCCAGATTTCCAGGAATGACTGTCGGAAATATGTAATCTCTCTGTTTGAGAAAAAGCAATATTTTCTACTAATTCTAAGTAACATTCTGTAATAGCAATAGCACTTAGACTTATATACTGCTTTATAGTGCTTTACAGACCTCTTTAGTGGTTTACAGAGTCAGCATATTGTCCCCAACAGTTTGGGCCCTCATTTTACCCACCTCAGAAGGATGGAAGGCTGACAACCTTTAGCCTGGTGGGATTTGAACTGCCAAACTGCAGGCAGCCAACAGTCAGCAGAAGTAGCCTGCAATACTACACTCTAACCACTGTGCCACCGAGGCTCATAATGTTTATATTATAGTAGTGCATTCATTATTAAATCTGTGACTATTGTTAAAAAGAAAATGATACAAGATCCAAAAGTAATCGTTAATAGTTATAAACATATAAACCATTTTACCTTTGCGTCCTGGATATACATGAGGATAATATTCATAATACAAATCAGGCTGGTCTAGGTTTCCAAATGGTTCAAATTCCACTTCAGCGTTTTGGTACAGGCTCAGTTTTACCAGGAGTGCTAGTCTTACAAACCAAATCTTGAAAGTAAACAGAAAAATGTTTACAGCTATTAATGTAATACAAACATGTATTATCAAGGGTTTTTTTTTCAGCTATGAAGAACAAATATGTGTGATATTAATATATCTAAAGATTATTTTTCATGTGTGCATGTGAGTTCAGCAAACTCATTTTTCCAGATTTTTTTTTTCTCTTGAGCTTAATTTTTTTTCTTTATTTTTGAGCTCAATTGCAAATGAATTACCTTACATGGTTGGATAGTACTCTGTACATAATCTGACCATACAGAATTTATATGCTGACATTATCTGAAGACATATATGGATCTTTCCTACCCTCAATTATTCACGTTAACTACCTGTCATAAGAGGTTTAAAATGCAGACACATTACAGGGTCTTTCAAACATTTAGTTTACTAGCAAAACATTTTTCTATCTTTTGGTCTTTAATATTTCTAATGTAGATGCAATTTGCTTATCGAGAAATATTTGCAAGATGTTAAATTTACAGCGCTCATGAAAACATTCGTTAATTGTTAATACATCTTAGAATCTAATCAAAAAGTCAATTGTTTTCTCACTATGATCATCCCATATGTTTCTATGCTAGAACAAGCAAAGGAAATATCTATTTTTCCCAAGCACAAGTAAAGCAAATTGTTTATGTGAGAAATGTCAATCTTTTTTTTTTTCATTCACAACTGCAAGAATTATTTATCTCTCCTCTGAAAGAATCTTAAGAAAGGTCGGGGAATAACTGGGGTGTGGGGGGGAACTGGAGGTATCCAGTGTGTGTTTGACTTTTCTGGATAGTATCCTTAATGTGGAATCAATTGCCCATTCCCACACATTCAAGATGTGCATGTTTAACACGCATCCTAACTTTTGCCTGACCTGCAGGCAAACATACCTGAAGAGAGTCTGTTGTGTGACTGGTAGGTAGTCCACTTTTGCCATAGCCTTGACCATGGGCTGTCAGAAGTCGGCCACACAGATCAACCGCTGCTCTCCAGTTTTTGGTGCTCTGGAATGAAAGGGAAAGAATAGGCTAAGTAACAATTTAGCAGCTAAAAAACTTGAAGCTGCTTATTTTGCTTGAAGCAGCTACAACTAGCCATTAGTAATAATGACAAGGTCACTAAAGCTGGCCAGTAGGAAGCAGGATGTCATTTGTCAAAGCTACTTGTATAATTAGGCAAGAAGCAAAGCCAGGCATGACTCACAATTTACAATTAGAAGATTGCTGGTGTAAAAGAATACATAATTTATTATGAAGTGCCAGAGATTGTTCATTCAGAAATAGTTATCAGTCTTTAACCCTTCAAGAATATGTTTTTGCCACTGCAAAATAATCCTATCTATTGCCTCTAAGTAGCATTGCTATTTTATTTTCCTCCCTCCAGGAATCAAGTCATTTTCCTATTTGTTTCAATCAGTTAAATCATAAAGGTAATGCAGTAAGCTGTGCTGGAAAATTCAGCTGTATGGAAATTCATAATTTAATACTTGGAAGTTTTCAGCGTCTCCTCATTCAACCAGAAAGCATTCAGTAGATGTTTAGCAGAAGTAACAAGAATTTTATATTTAAAACTTAAACAATCTGCATAATAAAAAGATGACGGATACTTCAAAGTCACAAATACTGCCAGCAGAACAACTTATTTTTCCCTGATCCAAAGCTTAAAAAGAGAAGTTGTATTTTGCTTCCAGTCAAAGCTATGGCAGTAAAGAGGATTATTTGTTACAATGTTTGAACACCAAGGTAAGTGAGAATTTTTTAACATTTTAGCTTATCATGAGCACGCAGGGATGCAAACTGCCCGACCGCTCTTACTTGCCACATGCCAAGAGCAGCTGAACAAACTTGGATGACAATTTGTGGCTTGTTAACATTATCTGCAAATAAGTAACCTCGTCTTCTTTCAGTCCTAACAAGCCAGAGTCACAAACCAAGGACAAAATGTAACTTACAACACCAGTTTGTTAGAAAAATCACACTGCATTTCACAACTGAGCGTATTTACCTGACACATTATGCCATCTGTCCATGTTATTTTTGAGCTGGAGAATATGTGTGGAATTTATGTAGTGGACACTCTGGCAAAGGAGTCTCAAGCGACAACGTCCTTACTCACAAAATAGTTCTGCTGAATGTTATAGCAAGTTATGATATATTGATCTACCCAAATGCAACCCAGACACTCTCTATAAACCTCACTTATCTTTTCCTTTTTTTTTGACTAGCTGCATGAACCTCTAGTAAAGCATTGGAGCATAGCTGCTACCCACCACTGAATTGTAGAATAAGGTAAGGAATGCAAAATGTGCCTGGACACTATTTAACCCCCAGGTGTGTTCATGTATCCACAGACAATTCCTTTGGCTCTTGCCAGACTTCCTGCCCTAATTAGCTTTTTTTTTTTTCTAAATAGAAAAATTAATGAGCTGATGAACTGCAAACATCACCTTTATTCCCAAGAATGTCTCTGGGCTCTAAATGCAACTTATAAACATATATGCTTTGTTTGGCAATGTCAGTCCTTGTCTAGAAAATGAACAAAGGCAAGTAGGATGTTAAGGAGCATTGCAAAGAAGGTGGTAGGGGCTAAAATCAAGTAACATCATGATTTTATATACCAGCTATTTAGCTTGGAGAAAAAATATATATACCCCTAATTAATTTTCAGATCTGCCCAATATGCCACAAAGTTGAAGATCTGAGTACTCATCATGGGTCAAACTAGGTCTAGATAAAGAATCCGGGATAACTGATATCTGAATGCTTAATCAGTGCCCAATATAGAGAGTACAGTTGTGACTATGCCAACATCTGGGCTCCATCCCAAAAATGATACTTGAAGGCACAAATCCCACACCTGTGTGCAACTCTTCAAGATACTGCATCTTTTTCTGGGAAGGATCAGAAAAAACTTCAAATTATAATAGAAGAAGAGTACAGAGGCTTACTTAGCCTTGATGTTATAAGGCTTTATAAATCATTATTGAGGAGATCATGAATTATCTGAGCATGGTCGTTTTTTAAAACTCTGTAATATTCCTTAAATTTTGAAGGATCCTATGAATTATTGTTCTAACGAGCATTAAAAAAAAAAAAAGCTTATGATACCTCAAGGACACCTTTATTTATTTTCATACAGCTTTTATAAATCACATGATGCTAAGTTCTTTATTAAAAGCACAACTAGAGATGAATAATAGAATTAAGAGAGCAAAGTGTAGCAACACCCGACACTGATCCCAACTTTTTCTACAACTTACGTAGAAAAAAACACAGGATCAAGAGATATTTTCAAATGAGAGCACCATTCTTAACTAAGGGTTAGTTTAAAAAAAATGTGGTGGGTTAACACAGATTATACAGAATTATTATTTGTTTACGGATGAAAAAAATACTGTTTTTGATTAGTGAGCTACTTTTTGGTCATTTTATTCTAAACGGCACAAATCCTTGCCGGGTAAATCAGAGAAGAATCACAACCAGATGAGCTAAATCTGCAACAACATTGCACATTGACAGAATCTTTGCAAGTCTGAAAATACAATCCGCCTCCTCCCACCCCATTCCCCCATATCTTTTAAAGCATGAGAAACTACAAAGGATCCTGAGCCTCTTGCGCTGTCCATTATCCAGTTGCCAGTTATGCTGTCTATTATTTGACTGTTTCTTTGCAGTTTCTCTTTGCTCAGTCTCCCAAGGTCCTTCCCGTAGCCCTGTACCTCATGCTACTAATAAATTTTGCAATATGGTCTTTAATCAATGAATGTTTATCCCCTTTTCATTAAAATTCTTATTTCACTGTTACGTTATGCACATCTTCCTTGTATTTTAAAACTTTATTTCAAAAGAAAAATCCATGTTAAAAAGCAAAAGTACAGGTTGAAAACATATTACTTAACTATGTGATTAATTGATCAATAGTGATAAATAAGAGCCCAATGTTTAATATTTAAGTACACAATACACATTATCTTCATACACGAGACCTCTCCACTTTTCTCTTCCTATTACTGATGCAAAAATGATAGCAGCTTGCCTACAAATAGGTAATGATCACTAGTGTGAAGTGGAAGCCAAGGTAATCCTGGGTCAAAGTTTTACCATTACAATAAGAAAAACGTGCTGTTATCACATCTTTGAAACTTTTGCTCAGATACAGGCACAAAAACATCTTGCCTAGTTTAACGGGATCACAACCAGAAGACTCAGAATTGTGAGAATTGACACCATCTGTTCTTTGAAGCATGACAGATGTATATATGCAATAAAGGTTAAATAGTTCAGGTATTATAGCAGAACAGTACAGCAGCAATAACAAATCAATAGATGTCTGATTTCAAATATACGTTCACATTTTTTTTATTACTGTTACTAAATTTCTGTGACCATCTGGATACTCCTCCAAAGGGAATTATTGAACACTACACAAATATTCCCTAGGCAAGACCAAGATTAAGAAACTTATTGTTCTAAAAGAAATATTAGAGCAGCAAATCTGTTTCTTTATATAGGTAGTACTCGAGTTACGGCCACAACTGAGCCCAAAAATTATGTTGCTGAGTGAAACATTTGTTAGGTGAGTTTTGCCCCATTTTACGACTATTCTTGCCACAGTTGTTAAGTGAACCATTGCATTTGGTAAGTTAGTACCATGGTTGTTAAGTGAATCTAGGTTCCCCATTGACTTTGGTTGTTAGAAGGTTGCAAAAGCTGATCCTATGACCCTCGGGACACTGCAATCGTCATAAATGTGAACCAGTTGCCAAGTATCTGAATTTTGATCATGTGACCATGGGAATACTGCAACAGTCATAAGCGTGAAAAATAGTCTTAAGTTACTTTTTCAGTGCCGTTGTAACTTTGGTCACTAAATGAACGGTTGTAAGTCGAGAACTACCTGTACTTACTGTAATCATACATAATCATAAAATATGAATGGCAATATTCCTAACAAGTTACAGTAACATCAAAATGAGATCATGCATGTCATGACATCATTCCAATATGACATTATATGATGTCATGGCATCTAACGCTAGTGTTTAAGTCATGCCATCTGCATGCTGACTTCATAATGCACATGTTACTACAGGTAATCCTCAACTTACGCCACAACTGAGCCCAAAATTTATATTGTAAAATGAGAAATTTGTTAAGTGAGCTTTGCCCCATTGTTCAACTTTTCTTGCCACAGTTGTTAAGTGAATCACTGCAGTTGTTAAATTAGTAACATGGTTGTTAAGTGAACCTGGCTTCCCCATTGACTTTGTTTGTCAAAAGTGATCACATGACCCTGGGACACTGCAAACATAATAAATAGGAACCGGTTACCAAGTATCACCATGGGGATGCTGCAAAGGTCGTAAGTCCCTTTTTCAGTGCCTTGTAATTTCAAACGGTCACTAAGCAAACTGTTGTAAGTTGAGGACTACCTGTAATTGCTGTTCTTTAAGCCCCAAAAGAATGTCCATGACCTCTAAATATTCCCAAGGCAACTGCCCAAATCAACTGCAGTGAAATCATTGGTCTAGATAAAGATATACACCAAAATAAAGTACTATGTATTAGGTATAAAATGCCTAGAAACCAAGTTTGTTTGTTTCAAATATTACCTACTATATAAACTCAGATGATATGACAAAGTGTGCTTAAACAAAAGTGAATGTTTCCTAGCTTTACTTCAGAGTTGGGTCAGAGTTGGGGATAGAAAAACATGAACTATCAAAGAGTTTTGAAGTTATCTTGTTCATACCGAGCATGAAGTCAGAATGTAGACAAAATACATGGGTACTTCCAAAGACATTATGTTAGTAATGTGTTATAGCTAACAGGGGAGAAAATAAGGCAACAACACAATCCAAAAATTCCAATCTGGCTTTCCACAATAGAGGTACTCATACAGCCAAACTTGGTGGATTTGGAAAATATTGTTAGATATAAGGATATTTTGAATCTAAGTAGGGAACTCAACACAAAACAAGAATTAAGTGCACAAGGGATCGACATGACTTGGTATTCACCAGTGCAGATACATTCTAGATATGAGAAAGATGCTAAACTATATGGTTTTTATAAAGAGCTAACAGAATTAGATCAAATAGTGATGGGGATAGAAGAAAAACTTACAAAGAAAATATATAATTCTATTAACTAGTAGGTTGGAGGAGGAACAGATTAAGGAAACATTGATTGTCTGGGCGAGAAACTTTGGTTACACAATTGAACTGGATAAATGGCAAAAACGATGGGATAGAAACTATAAAACAACTATGTCAATAGCCTACAAAGAGAATCTATATAAGATGTTTTATAGATGGCACCAGCGAGGTTGGCAAGGATGTTTAAAGACAAGTTGGCCAAATGCTGGAAATGTCACCAGACACCTGGGTCCTATTATCACATGTGGTGGACATGCTCAATTGAAAGAAATTTTGGACAAAGATACACACATGGTTGGAGAAAATGATTAAGCAACATATTGACTTAAAGACAGAAATTTTTTTACTGGGCATTATATCAGAAAAATATAGCAAGGAAAATATATATCTGATTTTACATGTACTAATAGCAGCTAGAATTGTATTTGCATAGAATTGGAAACTTAAGGAGATCCCGAAAGAGGGGAAGGTGATTTAAAAAATACTAGAATGTGTGGAAATGGATAGACTGATGATGAAAATCAAAGAAAAAGAATTAAGTGAATTTTATAAGACATGGGAAGTATTTTACCAATGGTTAGACAATAAAAATAAGAAATAGATATAGAATGAATTTATGATATATTAGTGATATAATTTGTTTTAGTAATGTTGAGAATATGAATGAATATGAATTTCTGAAAATGGTATTGTATGCCACTATATAATATTATTGCTATGTTATATTCTAATATAGGGTAAATACAAATTGTATTGGAAAGCATGTTCATACACCCAAGCGGCTCGCGATTTGATGGATGATGTAAATTGATTTATGTAAAGAAAAATAAAAAAGTTGAGTATAAAAAAAAGAATGTAGACAATGGGGAAATACAACATAAGACTGCAAATCAATTCAGAATGGAGATTACAATAAGAAAACATTTCATGGTTTTTAAAACTAAATATAATTTAACTTTAGGAATAAAAAATATTACTTAGATCAGGAGAATTTTTTAAAAATGGAAACTTCTCAGCTATAAAAAAATAAATGTACACAAGAGGTCCACAGTTTATTATGTTGGACAATGCATGGAAATTCCATGTAAAATCTAGATGCTCCACTAAGAGAAAGAATATGATTTTCCCCTAGAGGGAATCTTTAACTGTACATATGACACCATTAAAATGATTAAAATGTCCTCCTTCAGTTTGTATGACATTCTTCTCTAATATAAATTATTTGGGCAGAACACATTGACATCACTTTAAAAAAATTGGTAAGTAATCCCTTCTCAGGCTAAAATTTCCCAATGTTATTTTGTTACATTTATAAGATAATAAAATATTGCCATTAAGGAGCTACATGTGATTTTTCTTTTGCAAAGTCTCTTCTATTGCACAGTATATCATAAGTTTCCCTTCGTCTCTTTCCCATTGATCCACATATTTTCCCCAAAACCAATCTGGAAGCAGACAGAAGGATGATGGATGAAGAGGAAGAACTCATTCTATTGGTAAATATTATTCCATCAGCAACACAGCTGAATTTTTTTTATCATTTGTCCACATTTATAAAACTGCAGTCATAACCATTCATTTAAAGGAAAGGAAAGGATAAGATAGGATAGGATAGGATAGGAGTCTCTGAGGATTTTACTCCACTAGACATAGTCAACTACAGAGGGTGGTACTCATCTCTAGTTCCCTTTTTTTGCTTCTAAAGGGCAGACTAAAATATAATAACCGTTAAAAAATGGTAGCTTGCAAAATGGTAGCTAACAATTGTGCTAAAAAAGCTGGTGTGATGAAATCTCTGGACTGGAAACAGAAAGATCCATCTAATCTACTCTTAGCCACAGAAGTTAACTGGGTAACTGTGGACTAGTTACTCTCAGTCCAAGTTCTTACAAGTTCTTATTGTGGTGAAAATTAGGAGAAGAATGTATGACTCCTTAAAGTCACAACTGAAATGTGGGATCAAGAAAGATAGATTTATTTATTTATTTATCTATTTATTTAT
>JAEANM010003892.1:0-21626 GCA_017656035.1 Myanophis thanlyinensis
GATAGATAGAGAGATAGATAGATAGGGTTAGAAGAATAAGGCATTGTGTGACTGGTAACTTTGGAACTATTTTCAGACATTGTTGAGACAGGACCATGTTGAGGAGTCTTACAATATGATTATTTTCGGAACTACACCCAAGACTCAGTTGCAGAAATACTGAACTGACAATAGATGACACAGAGTTCAGAAAGATAACTACAAAACTTACTAAAACATTTAGTCCCAAGGAGGCCATACTTCTGAGTCCTTTGCCAGTTGACAGCCTCTAATAAGTGTGCTCCCTAATTCTCCCCTTTCATTAGATTGGCAATCTAAAGCTTCTCTCTCATACCAATCTAGTAGAGACTTTACTGAGCAGCTAATGTTTCTTTAGTAAGGCTTAGTTTCTCAGTTCTCTTGGCTCAATAAGTTCCAAAGAGGGGCTGGTACTAACCTAAACTCTTTGATGTATAACAGCATAAGGTAGGCAAAAAGAAAGTAACTATAACTGGAGAATATTATGGCATTGCCAGTTAGCACATACTGTAAATATATGTCATATAAATTATTAGGCACATATTTTGAGAGTGACAAAATATATTACTAGTGTGAGTTCATTTTATTTCCTTTAGATGAGAGGGCAATGAAGACTTCCCATTTTATGCTAAGTCAGTATTCTTGCCATGGTTTATTGTCCTTTTAGAAGAGAACATACGTAGCTTATGGTTGAACTGTAGAGTCCTTGGCGCTCTCTGAGCTTGGTTGTTTGCTTGCAGACATTTCATTGCCTGGCTAGTAACATCAAGAATATCAATAACTCCTTCATATTTAATCTGTATTTTCTAGAACTGATTTTGAAAATGTTCAAAATATGCACAAGACTGCTCAATGAAGGTGTGTGTGTGGGTGTGCACAGGAATCTCACCTGAGACAGAGTCACTGTTATAAAGTTAACCAATTATTTATCAATATTGAATTGTGTTATGGTCCCCTGAGATATTTAGGATAGTGAGAAGGCTATGCACATTTCAATTAACCAATAGATATGGTCCAATATCTACTGTTGTTTATAAAATGATCACAAGACACATAATTCACAGCTGTCACAGATGTATGTATGTATTTGTATACTTGGAGGGATGAATAACTTTGCAGCTGCAGGGTCCAAGGACTACCATTTTTGTCCTCTAGATTTCTGTATGAGAATTTGTACCGATATGAATAATGATTATTTTATTCCTGCTCTTTTGTTGCAGCAGTTTTTTTTAAAGAAAGTAGTTCTTTTCTACCTACCAAAGCTAATTGGGGATGGAGTGAGTGGGTGAATGGGCTGGGAATCAGGGATGGGAGGATGTCCTCACTCCTACCATATTTGCCAGCATTCTCTTCCCTCCACTTAATTTCTGGAAACAATCTTATCAGAGGAGGGAATTTCATTTCTCTTAGTCAATTTGAAAACTCCCCTGCTCAATTTCGTGTCTTGCGACAGAAACAGGTGGGGTGGGGGGAAACCCAGCCAAGAAATATCTGGATTTTTAAGGATAAATAATATTAACAGGACTGGCTGTGGCAAATACAGTGCATTTTGGGAATGATGCAATTGGCAGACTGATATGTAATTAAACCAATGCCTGGTTGGCCCTGGGACCAGTTCTTTGCATATGGATCTAGATTGGCTCTCAGCTCAGCCCTAGATCTAGTTCTAGTTTACCACCAAAGTCCATCATACCATAATACTTATCTTCATAAATCCATTTCAAAAATGGAAATCCATGATTTTACTCTATATTCCTCTAATAAGTGGGTTGTTTGGGAGAAAAGCAGTGATGAAATTCATTTTTTTTTAACTACCGGTTCTGTGGGCGTGGCTTGGTGGGTATGGCTGGGGGATCATGTGACTGGGTGGGCAGTTTTTGTAAGCAGGGCAATAAATATTAGGCTAGAAACAACACCAGAATGTTTTTTTTCCTGCCTTCCTTATAGGATTAACTCTGTAAAGTGGAAAAAACAAAACAAAAGGAGATTTCTTCTAACAACTGGTTCTCTGAACTGCTTAGAAAATGTACTACTGGTTCTAGCGAATCTGTTAGAACCTGCTGAATTTCACCTCTGAAGAAAAGCATGCCTACAACAAGGTAAAAGGGCACACTGGGAGTGAACATGTCTTCTGAATGGAGGCTCACCCATCCTTTTAGCACCAAACAATCTTCTGATTGTCCCAAGCTTTCAATTTTTTTTACAATAAGGATTTAAATTTTTGTCTTTGCAACATGATTTAAGATCTCTGTTACCAGGAGAACTAAAATTCTTAATGAACTAAAAAAGGTCCTACTACTATTAAGAATTTTCCCTCCTTTAAAACATCAAAATCATTCCAGCTAATTCTAAAAGATACTCTTTGCTTCTGGTTCTTTCAACCTCCAAACTACAGAACTGAAATTTCTCTAGGAAGTTTCATGTTTTTTATCTCTTCATTAAAAGCATTCCTTCCCTAAATACTGATTTCCCTCCAAAAACCCAGGGAGGTAAAGACATAGCAATTAAAAAGCATGACTGTTTTTTATCATTTCTGACTTCTCAGTTGCCAAGATTGGTGAGAATTAATTACCAAAAGGCCAAGGCTATAATATAAAAAGAATTTTCTCAAAGTAAATAAACTTCAGGTTTATGGGATTATTTAGCTTTTTTGTACAATATCAATTGAAGGACAGCACAATGAAATAGAATTAAGAAATAGTGCCCAGAACTCAGAAGCTGATTTCCAGGCTCAGAATTCATTTCACAATCCTTTGACATGAAAAAGTATTCTTGGTTTCACTGCCCCAAGCTTCATTTCAGCAGGCTAATTTAGAGATGACCAAGACAGGAGCATATATTCATGTGCAAAGTCAAATCAACTGCTTCCAATCTGATTTTTCCATGATACTGTTGGAAGAAATATCCACCTGGGTTCAGTTCCAAGTGGGGAGAAAGACACTAGAAACATAGAGACTGCTTGGAAGGATGGTTTATTGGTGGAGCTGGAGCAGGACCTCATGGCTTGAGGACCTGGGTGAAAAAAGGCAGTGATGCTGAGTGTCCCTGGGTTTTATGCCCACAGTTGGGCTATGACCTTGCTTCCCTTTCCTGTGGCAAGGGCAAGTATCCTGATTGGTTGTAGGCTCCCATGGGACTATGGGTCATGATTCAAATTTGGTTGAAGCTTTTGGGCTTTGCTTGTACCATGAGGTGAGTTGAGCAATCCCATAATGTCCTGAGGGTGAAGGCCTTTTATATTGGAAATAAAGCTAGCTCAGTCTTTTGTCTTCCAAATAACCAAAGTATCTGCTGGGGGAAGGGGCTGAGTTTCTGTCTTAAGATTTCTATTTCTCTTTTAGAGGAAATATTCTTCCTTTTAATATTTTTTGTTTTTCAAGGAGAGGGGTGGGCTCTAACTTCCAACAATACATTAGGAAGTTTGTCAACTTGGAATAGAAGGAAGCCAGCAGCCGAAACAATAATATGTACCAGTGGCAGCAGTGAGGTAGGAATTCTGGGAAGATAGAATATTAGATATGAACTGAAAAATCACCACTAAGGGGCAGCACAGTTATAGAAAGGGCCTTTGCTGCCATCTCATGGATATCTGGAACCCAGGGACAGCCCAGTTCCGGTGCTACACCTTGCTCTGAAGTCCATACTGCTCTCTGAACTTAATGGTTTATTTGCAAACATTTCATTACCCAACTAGGTAACACAATCATTCTGCTACTAGTAACATCTGCAAGGAATCTTCAAGCTCAGAGAGCACCAAGGACTCCAAGGTTCAACCCTGAGCCAAAGATATTCTCTTCTATATCTTATTCTGTTGATAGATTTGCAACCCATCTAAAAAAGAATTTAGACATGATGGTGCCTTTTTTGGTGCTGCTAAACAACAGTTAGATCTCTAGATATAGTTCCCAACCTTTTGCCCGCCGCTCAACTCTTCTGCCTCTGCAATGAATTTTTTATCTTCAGGAAGTGCTGGCTGTTATCTGTTTTATCTACTATTGGCCAAAGCCAATGTGTAAATGATATCAGCACTTAATTAATTTAAGTCAAAGTTATACTAGATTGAAGATGAAAAATAGCTTTTAAAAACCGTGACATTGTAATACCTACGCGGGCAACCTGAAGCTTAGAAGTTGACTCCTCTCTTTGTTACAAGCAGTGAGGAAATAGCAATCCTGAAATAATTTGTTGAGGAGAGCAAAGATCACCCTTATGCCCCCTCCCCCTAGTTTTCCACTACGATTAATATAAAAAGCAATCTATAGCAACATTTCAGTTGCAGTTGACCATCTAGATACAAAAGCAAAGATACATCCCTCCTGATAAGAACTGTGGAAAATCTAGATGAGGCTGCAGATGTGTCTGTGTATCTTGTCTTCTACACCAGTAGACTTAAGGAGTGAGTGAGTTGAAAAAACTGGCTGGTAACTCATAGTGCCCCCTTCTCATTCTAGCCCTGTCTAAATATGTAGTCTCAAAGTTTTTACAGAAACCCCTCTCATTTCCTCCAAGTTGCTTACTCCAAATTCACTTTGGAAATTTTGCTGATAGAAGTCTCACCTGTATTGCAAAACGTAGGCTGCAATCCTGCACAGGAATAATTTTATCATATTCTATCTACCTATATATTAATTTATTGTATTTTATTCCAATTTCATATTAAATTGTACTTTATATCCAATTCCATTTTAAATTGTTTTTATTGGATTTTAGTAATAATGTGTGTTTGGAACTCTGCACTTTGATATGGACCATGGGCTAATCAATAAAAATAAAATAAACTGTACAGAAACCATAATGGGCTCCTCTAGACTGGAATTGGGTAATATTGTGAACTACAAGTGGAAGATGACCTATTCCTTGAGGCATTATTGATAGAATTTTAATAATCTTTCATCCAAACTGAACTATTTTAATCTTTTGAGAGTGCCTTCTAGGGCAAAATATCCATGTGGACCTGGACAGCTGATCATAAGCAAGGAGCAAGGAGATCCCACTCATCCCACTAGTTAGTTTAACACAATCAAACAGGTATTTCTTGCTTTCTGAATTGTGCCCATGTTGGCATATATTTACTTTTGAAGTGATAATTGTAATCATATCAAATTAGGTATACCTCAGGGTGAGATAAGTGATTCGGAGATTCCATTATTCAAGGTAGTTTCCTACTCCCTCCACTCTGAAGTAAGTTATTAATCATTTCCTTTAGCATCATGTGTCTGTGTACATGTATATATATATCAAGATCAAAGATTGCCAGAATCAGTACAAGAGAGCTTTCTGCTAATATCATAATGTTTTCTCACTGCTTGATTTTCCTTTGCATTGGAGTGTATGCCAGTTGCATGCCTACACTCCCACCCATCCTTTCAGAAACAATGAAATTTTTAGACAAAATAATAAAACAGGTATGATATAACTATTAAATGAAGCTGACTATTTTTGTTTAAACTCTGATATATGTATTGCATTTTTTTAAATGTCTATTTCAATTGTCTATCTTTATTGTGTCCCTTGCAGGGTAATATAGTGAAACCCAAGAATGAAAGCATGGTAAGATTATGTTTCACTTACTCAAGTTCCATCCTCCTGAGTGTCTGAGCATTCAGTGGAATTTGTTTTTTTGATTTTGAATTATGAAATCTATATTTTACAACTTTGAACACATGTATACAACGTTTGACTGTCAGTTTTTATCTTTTTTGAATCAATGCAGTATTGATTGGGAGGACATATATAACAATTCTGGAAAATCAAATTCCTTCCAGTTTCTTTGATGAACTGAAGTTTTGTCTAATAAATAACTAGCAATTATTGATAAGACAGACTGAATATGTCTATATGAAAGGACAATCACTGAATACTGTTACATCCTGCCATAAAAAGACAGGCTTTGAGGAACTGATAAGAACATTTAGAGAAATGGAGCTGACTACAATCCTCTCTCTCTCTCTCTCTCTCTCTCTCTCCCCCTCCCTACTCCTTCCTTCCTTCCCTGGATTATAATTTTATGTACATTTAAGAAGAGATGATTGTCAAAGATAATACTACATAACTTGCAGGCCATATATAACTTTTATCTTTGAATCCCTTGTTCTTTTGGAATTATCTAATCTTGTTTTGTCATTTCTCATTTGCAGCAATCAGTGGAAATACCAATCACATTTGAGGTAAGAAATAAAACAATGTCTCCATGTCTTCCCCACTCCAAAAAGTTAGACCATGTCAAGTTTGAAGTTGTTATGAGATTTATTTTTAGTATCAAGAGTGATTGGTGAGAAAAATACTATAGAAAACAGTTGGTACAGGGTTAAGGTATAACTAAAATAAGTGATGCCATCTTGAAAATATTGTGCTTTTATTTAAAATGTAAGGTATATCCCTGGCAAAGTTAGTTTAAAAACACTTTTGAGACTACAATATCAGACTCATTATATTCATTCCCAAAAGTTTAACCCAAAGTGTTACAAATGACTTAGGGATGTAAATATCAGATAAAATATCATGGATGGGAGGACCAAGCTCATGGCTTCCCAACTTTTGAAAAAAAATTTGCTATTATCATGACTTCTGTGAGAAGGGGGGAAGGGGGCAGTCAAAGTAGTCAAGATGGTGGCTGGGAATCCATGACTGAAGCTCTGCTCACTACTCAGGATCTATGTAAAAAAAAAAGTGAGCCTCTGATTGCCAGATTAGGGGTGCCATCTTGAATTATGGCAAGGATACTCCTGACTATTTACAGAGCACAAAATTCTTAAGGGTGAGCTGATCCAAGCATGCCGAATTGGTGTTGTAGAAATAGAGCCAGTTTATGGTTCAGAAGTCCAAAGTAAACTAAGTGCATTGTGTTGTCTTTTCCCCGCCCGTTCGTCATTTTTGATTGTTATTATAGCCTTCTGAAAGGCAGGCGATTTTAAATGCACTATCATTAGAATACATCCTCCATTCAAACTATAGTTCACTTGTCACTTTAAACATCACTTCAAAGACTTACACTTAAGAGAAGTGTACACTAAAGAGAAACTTTAACTGAGATGTGAGTGACTATAGTGGCAAACCATTCACCACTTCCTAAGCTTTGTACTTGACAGCTTTACCAGACTTGTGGGATGAAGAATATTCAAACTCTAAGACAGGGATCTTTTTTCAACCTGATATCTGCATTCCCATGTTGCTTAATTTGGGGATCCACACCCCACAGTTATTTGCACAAAATAGGTGGAGAGGGTTAAGGCTGAATTCATTAATGTAGTGATATATCCATACATGCAATATTTTTTCAATCATTAATTTGTGCACACACAACATAATGCCTTTAATATATACTTAGTATATCAAAAATAAAAAATATTTTTATAAATATAATATATATTTAATATATCAGTATATTAAGTATATTAATATATACTTAGTATATGCATGTCCAAATTCAAACCTGTATCAGCATAACACTAACCACAGCCCTTAAATGTAAATATCCACAGGGCTCATGCCTCCTGGCAAGCCATTGGCTGATTTTATACAACACACAAAATCATGAGGTCCTATAATCCACTAAGCCACCATTAAGCAGACTGTGTTATGTATAACATGTCATGTGACTCCAATCAGAGATGTAAAGCCATGTAAACTGCTTACAAAGTAAAGCAACAAGCTGGAGAAATGGCTCCTGTGGTGGTTTGCAAAAGTTGTCCTGGTTGATCTGTCAATGGATGGAAGACAATGCAATAATCTATATATAAGATGCCAAATGAAGTTTTGTGCAATACCAACAGATGGGGGAGAATATTGATTATTTAAAGAGAAATGTCCAAGAGGTAGTCCAAGAAATTAGTCAAACAATATAGAGCCAGGGTTATTTGTTATTTGTATTCCCCACACACAAAGGTGAAATAGATTCACTAGAACCAGTAGTGAATTTTATAAGCAGTTCGGAGAACCAATTGTTAGAAGAAATCTCCTTTTGTTTTTTTCCCCACTTTACAGGGTTAATCCTGTAAAGAAAGCAGGAACAAACATTTTGGTGTTGTTTCTAGCCTAATCTTTATTACCCTGCTTACAGAAACTGCCCACCCAGTCACAGGACTCCCGCCACGCCACGCCCACCAAGCCACGCCCACAGAATCGGTAGTAAAAAATATTGAATTCCACCACTGCCCCTCCCTACACACACAAAGAAACAGTTCAGGGCCTTGAAACAGATGAGCGCCACCCTCTAGAGTCAGCAATGACTAGTAGAGTAAAATCTGCAGAATGTCTTTCTGTCTTTCTTTCTTCCTTCCTTCCTTCCTTCCTTTATTATTTGTAAGGTGTAATTTTCTAGGCAATGCAAGACTACTGGATGGCACCATGTCTTAAATACTGCAATACATTTTATTGTACCACACCATCATTATAGCTTTTCATCTCCAGTACTATAAATTTCATAGTGCTATAAATTTACACATGTGTTTTAACCTTTTTTTTTAATATGCTGTCATTTCAGAAAGAGTGTGCATTATATAATTTGGACAAATTCATCCAGGCCCTGCATTTATTGAAGACTGAAGATTCTGAAATTTTGGCCAATGCATATACCAATATGCACAATAGTCTTAAGGCGGTTGCTGAAAGCAAAGCTATCACCAAAATCTTAAAATCAGAAAATGTAAGTAGAAATGTTTTAGTCTGTTTTTGCATAATAATATGAACACTCTTAAATATCCTTGTACTTGTGGTTGCTGTCAGCTTAAATTATCTGGGGCAAAGGACTGTAAACTCAGTTGCATCAAATGTGACTTTTTCTCTGACAAAGCAGGTGTTTGAACAGCCACAATCTGTTCTGTGTTCTAAATATGGCAAGTGAGTCAATGCTGACTAACGGTGCTCTATTTTTAAGGGAGTCTCTTTGACATACCATTGTTATTCTCTCTCTGACATCACTTTAAGCAATAACCAGTCTTACCTGCAGTTGATGTAGCAATGGAGCCTTTCCAGAAATTGTCAGGAATCCCTGAAAACACTACCAAATCACAATTCACGTGCTCTTCTCCAGGGAAGGGCATTCATGGGAGTAAGTGAGCGGTACTTCCGTACTTTTTGCATGGAAATCATGCTTTTAATACCATTGCTGGATCAGGACGCATTACTAAAACTGCAGATTGATTCTCTTATTTGATCATTTTAGGATTTAGATTCTAATCTTAGGATTTATTTTATCAGGGAAATAGATAACAGGAATGCTTGATTAAAAATATAGGCCCTGCTTTCTTAAGTGTAAAAAATAATAAACCTGTGATAATATTAGGTTGATTATTATATCCATTATCTATCGGTCTGTCTGTCTGACTATCTATCTATCTATTTCTAGCATCTATATATGTGACAGCTGCCACAAGACCTCAGAGAAATTGTTCCAAATAACTGCCACATTCACATTCCTGGACATTTCAAAACATCTTATAAAGTCCTAAAATTTATTTTTATGAGAGAGAAAATGACCGTGGAGGTCATTTGATTTGACATACAGTTGGTTTGTATACAAATTGGGTTTCCACATCACACTAAATCATGATTGCTTAAGTCAGGGGTCTCCAAAATTGGCAATTTTGAGACTTGTGGACTTCAACTCCCAGAATCCCTCAGCCAGCTAGAGTTGACTATTTTGTATAATATACCAAGCCATAAATTGTAATCTTCATCACAGATCAGAATATCCAAGTTCACACACTACATTGTACTAGTACAATGAGGCAAACCAAATCAAACAATCATTTTGTTTGGTTCAGTCCAATGGAGTGAATCCAGCTTCGCTGTGAGAATCCCACATTTTTGTTTTTTAAAAGCAAATCATGCAAGATACACAGCAGCGCCATAGCTAATAATTACAAAAGAAAGTTATGGAGTGTGATGTGACTCATAATGATTGACAAGCACTTTGGAAGATGCATTCTCAATCTATTTTTTCATAGGCTTTCACCTAAGTATCTTACACCCCATCACCCTTAAAACCCCACAGTGAAGGAAGAACACTGTTGCATTCTTGCTTTTGGAAGGAAGGATACAGGAGACTGAAAATCATATGGCTTTTTTTTAACCCAACTTTCTTTCTTTTTATTAAAGAAAAATAAGAATTGTGAAACATCAACTATAAGCTTCAATAAATTCCTGGAGGAGCTTGCTGCTTTCCTGTCCGAACTGTATCATCATTCGATCAGCAACAAAGGGACAAATTAACCTAGACCATCCAGATCTCCATTTCCAAACTCTTTCTGGATTATTGTGAAGATAGCCATGATGTTTGTGAGCTTTCAGCATAAAATATCTCAAAAAAGGAGGGAGGGGGAATCACATTCTTTGTAAATTACAATATGAAGTGGGTTTAAAAATACAGATATGCAAAATTATGGAAACACATAGTGCGCTTAGAAATGAGCCCTACGCAGTTCCCTGAAATTTACTCCCAACTTAGTGTTTGGAGAAGGATTGAAAGCTTAGTTACTACTGAATCCTACTTAGGACATACTACTGACTAAAGAGGAATTAACTACATGTTTTTCAAATATGTGCACAAATGAATATTTATCTATTTATTTATTTAAAGGTATTTAATAATATATCTTTTATCATAATATATATATACCTTATATTTATTTCTCCTGCGGAAATCCCTTGTTTTGCTAATATTAATGTTTATCTGGTTATTTGAATAATAACAGTTATTATTAGTTAGTTAGTTAGTTAGTTAGTTAGTTTGAAAACTAACACTTGGCATAAAATCAGATGTTTGCAATATCTACACTGTAATCATGGAGAAGCCTTTCATTGGAGCATCTTTGATATCATTTTTTCCAGCATTTCCTTTGCTTTAGGAATCTTTTTTAAAATTCTGCTTATCTGACATTCAAAGGAAGGAATTAGCCATATTAGTTAGGAACTTCAAAGTTCAAATCCAACATATTTAGAGAGGATCAGATTGGAGAAGATAAATTAAGTGAAAAATAAAAGACTGGAGAATGGAAACGGGAAGGGACAATTCCTGTGGAATAGCATCAACTCATATAGACCTATGGGATCCTACATGTTTGGGATACCTATCTAATATTTCATTTTCAAAATGAAAGTTTTGAAGGAAAGTTGAGGAAAGATGGAAATTATGAGATATTCTTTCTTCTGAAAGATAGTGTTACTACATCTCATTAAGGAAATAAAAGGCAGCTGGTCCAGTTGCCAGCACTTTGAACAACTAAGTCCCATAGCATCATTTAATTGTAAAAAAAAATGTTATTTTATTGGTGGAGAAGAGACAAGAAATGTGATTTAGGCAAATGTATTTAACTACTGTGCTATTTTTTATTTGTAGTGCTTTTTTGAGGGGGAGTAAAAACAGCTCTTTTGTCCTTTTTTAATTTATATTTCAATTATTGCCTCAGGTTGAGGATTTTTAAAACTGAACTTAAAAAATATTTGATATATGATATTATGTTTAATGCATTTATATACTTATTTATATTGTGATGTAAACAGCAGTTTATACAGCAAATAAAGTATGCTGGAAAGTTTTGTATGTAACTAATGGAATGCAACTGGATTTGAATAAATTATTTTGTACACAGATGAAGCTTTATGTTTGGTTGGGAGACTTTGTTTTATAATACACACAAACACTGACATTTACTCTTTTCCATATTTTGTTCCTTGAAGCATTTTTGTGCACTGTGTATAGAAAATGGTCTTAGGACAGTGAAGAATAATTTGATTCAGGCTATCTTGTAATGTATTAACCAGGACTAGATGAATGCAGATTTCCTTCCAATTATTATGATTTTGTGACAAAGGAATTCTGGGCCCAAGATGCTCCATCATTACTCACCTGAAAAGACAGGAACCAACATTTTAATGGATACAGCAGACCTAGAAATCCTGTATTCTTATAAGCCTGGATCAGTTCTTTTTATTTTTAGGAACCAGTTTATGCATAGTGCTATTAGTAAGCAAAAGAATCTTCAACACACAATTGAATGTACCAGGCAACAGAGTACAAAAAAAACCATTACTAGAATGAAGCCCTGCTTAAATGATGATGATGATGATGATAATGAAAAACACTGAGGGAGAACACAACTAAAGTTAGACTATAGTAAAGATGCTTAGGGGGGCAATGTGGTAGAGTAGTTAAAAATGTTGGACTATGAGTAGTGTTGAATGGGCATGAAAGGAGATGCACAGACCTGGTTTGAAGTCTTTTTATTCAAAGCTCACTCGATTCCAACTGAGGGGCTGTAGGCGGATTGCTCCCTTTTAAAGAGGGGGCGGGTACCCTGCAGCCCATATAGAAACTGTATCCGGCGCGGCAAGCGCAGATCAGGTAGAAAACCCACTCCGCGCATGCGCAGACACAAGTAGGGAGATCCAGAATTGTAATCTTTTAGTCACAAAGGTCAACTCATCATAGGCTAGTCACTCTCATTCATTCTTAAATGGGGGCGGGGGGTTCAAAAGTCGAAATGGAAGAAGGTATTGGCAAATGAAGAGTGTTCAAGGATATCACATTTCCAATAAATAAGGGGGAAAGATGCAGGAAAGAATAAAAATAACAACCAAAATTTCTTCTCAGAGTTGTAGTCTCAATTTCCTCCCAAGGACTGTGAGTTTGCAATGAAGTGTTTTAAATCCTTAGTACATGGCGCAGAGGTGAAATTCAGCAGGTTCTAGCAGGTTCGCTAGAACTGGTAGTAAATTTTCTAAGCAGTTCGGAGAACAGGTTGTTAAAAGAAATCTTTTGTTTTTTTCTGCTTTACAGGGTTAATCCTGTAAGGAAGGCAGGAAAAACATTGTGGTATTTTTCTATGTTTCTAGCCTAATCTTTATTGCCCTGCTTGCAGAAACTGCCCACCCAGTCACATGACCCCCCCAGCCACACCCACCAAGCCACGCCCACAGAACCCGTAGTAAAAAAAAAATGAATTCTACCACTGAGAAGGCGGTAAACACAGAATCCTTCCACCATGGAACTTGGTGGCAATTCAAGAGCAATTCTGGATCCATGCATCAGATTTTACAATTTCAGCTGCTTTGGGAAACAGAGAAGCTGACAGACAAATGGAAATTTTATTTTTATAGTGGAGTATTTCCTCTTGTATGACGCCTCCCTTTCCCCTTCAGTTTAAAATTGGAAGACTTATACTCTCACTGAGGTTTAGCAGGTGATTTTTTTGGGCAGAATTGTGTGGGGGAAAGCATGCACAAGATAAGCATGAAATCTAATTTATGCATATGGAAAAAGAGAGGCACAGCAAAAAAATTGATTATACACATTTATTATACACATTTCCTAGTGGTATACTGGAAAATATGGCATGTAACGTTCCTTAAAAGACTCACTTAACACATGCAACCATCTGTGTGGGTGCTGAAATGACAGTACTTGTAATGAAACCACAGGCTCCTTCATTTATGAAGCAGCTCAACCCCCTGCAGCAGGAACACAATGAATTCACTATTTTAGGGGAAGACGGGTGTGGCAATCTGAGGGCTGGAATGACCTGCACAGTCCAGCCCGGTCTATGAAAAGCCTTCCTTTTGCTGCATTTGAATTCTTGCAAGAATTAAGAGTTCTTTATTAAGAATTTTAAGGCTGATTATTTTAACAGTGGTGCTTCAATCTGAGATGGGCACATCCTTCCTTATTTTCAAGAATATTTTCAGAAGCAGAGCAATATTGTATTTATTTATTCATTTTTATCTTGCTTTTTATTATTTTTACAAACAATTCAAGACGGTGAACATAACCAATACTCCTTCCTCTTCCTATTTTTTCCACAACAACAACCCTGTGAGGTGGGTTGGGCTGAGAGACAGCAACTGGCCCCAAATTAGGCTTTCATACCTAAGGTGGAACACATAGTCTCCTGCTTTCTAGCTGGTGCCTTAACCATTAAACTAATCTGGCTCTCAATATAGTATCAACAATACAGTCTTAAGGGAAACTCACTATGAGCCACCGTGGCACAGTAGTTAGAGTACAGTACTGCAGGCTACTTCTGCTGACTGCCAGCTGACTGCAGTTTGGCAGTTCAAATCTCACCAGACTCAAGGTTGACTCAGCTTCCATTCTTCTGAGGTGAGTAAAATAAGGACCCAGATTGTTGGGGGAAATATGCTGACTCTGTAAACCTCTTAGAGAGGGCTGTAAAAGCACTGTGAAGCGGTATATAAGTAAGTGCTAAGTGCTATTAAATGTTTTTTGAAAACACTACTGTATGCTGCAATATACAGAACATTCATTGGTAGTCTTCACATACACCATTACCTGTTTAATCATGGATACTTTACTCATGGCTTATTCTTATACCTGAATTTTCTAGCCTAACATAGCATGCTGAATCACAAATAAACCACATGGTGGTTAATCAGTGGTTGGAAATTTGCAGTTCTATCAATCTTGCAAACTGTCAGCACCAATGTTGCTGAGTACGACCAGGGCACTAAGCTTAAAAGCAATTGATCTGGCTTAGGTTTCGCCTTTGTGGATTGTTGAATGGTGGAACAAGCATGGCTTATCCCAACATCTAAACCCATTTCAGGTGGGATTTTTGTTTATGATCCTTGCAAGAGTTATTTCCAGTCTTACCTGGCAGTAATGGGTTTGTTTGAATCCAGGACAATAATGGGTTTGTTTGTTTGAGCCCTGTTGAACTCCTGTTGTTTCTACTATTCACTTGGATTGTCTGCAAAAAGGCACTTAGCTATGCAATGCTGTTGGAGTGCTTTGCAGATCATGAACAATCTTTCCCTTCCACAATGTGCAAAAACATCTATCAGGAAACAAGCTATTTCAGAAGAGGTATTTTTTCATTGTGGTTTCTATACAGCTACTTTGTTTCATATCAGTGGTTTGATTTTATCTTGGTCTAAACATAGGAACATAGACGCAAAAAAGGAAAAAGCTTGTTCAGAATGTTACCAATTCTACACCTACCTGGATATAAGCCCCCACTCCCACCCCAAAAAAGCCAGGAGGGAAAACTTCAGAGGAGCTTAACTTTTAACTTCTTATGCATTAGTTTGTGCTACTGATGTTTTTCTATGACAATCAGCAATGCAAAAGTCTCTTATCATTATTTTCAAATCACACAAGTTTACCACTCTTTTTTTGGTGCACAGAGTTGTTATGACTATGCACCACTGGATTCCTTTATCCTCCAGCGGTAACTTCAGGTCTCTTCATTCTGTCCCAGCCCTTACTGAATTTAAAAATTTAAAATTTAAAAATGAGGGAAGATATTAATTGAGAACCAGTTTGGTTTAGTGGTTAAGGCTCCAGCCTAAAACCAGGCGACTGTGAGATCCAGTGCATGAAAGCAAGCTGGGTGACATTGGGACAGTCAATCTTTCCACAACATCAGATTCAAGGAATAAGATCAGGGGGTGTCAAATTTGCTTCATCAAGGCTGCATCACGTAATGTATCAGGATTTTTTCCCCCTTTGCTAAACTGGGCAGGGGCCAGGCCAGCATGTGACACATCTGGCCCACGGGCCTCAAGTTTGATAGCCCTGAACAAAATGGTCTGTCAATTCTTATTGCAACCAATAGATCAACACTTGGTTAAAGCAAGAATGGACCCTGCACCTGTAGGAATAAAATGCTAGGAATTAAAAAAAACAACAATAGTACAGGAGGAAATCAATAGGGTTGATGATGAGTGGTCTGCTGTAAATCAGTGTAATTCCAAAGCAAGCAAGTCCCAGAGTCTCAGGATAGATTTTAATTAAAGGTAGAGTGAGATTAATTTAATTAAAGCCCAAGAGTGAGATGGGTAGCATATAAATTTTAAAATGAATGAATGAATGATATTCAAGATTTCAGTAGAAAATGGTTTATCACAGTAATGCCACTAAAAGTCAGAAGCTATCCACTTCTTTGTAAGGATAAGTAGAAGAGCCAGTCTAGTCTAGTGGTTAAGGCAACAACAATCCTGTAGATGAGTTGAGCTGAGAGAGAGTAACTTGCCCAAGGTCACCCAGCCAGCTTCCATACCTAAGGCCAGTGTAGAACTCACAGTCTCCTGATTTCTATCTTGATGCCTTAACCACTATACCAAACTGGCTCTCCTACCTAACCATACAAAGCAGTGCATAGCTTCTGCCTTTTAGGATCACCCATTCACAGTAAAGGATTTAACAGTGAAGAATTGTATGACAGACTATCCCTTAATAGAGCAGCCGTGAAGACCT
Source organism: Myanophis thanlyinensis (assembly GCA_017656035.1). Taxonomy (NCBI): domain Eukaryota; kingdom Metazoa; phylum Chordata; class Lepidosauria; order Squamata; family Homalopsidae; genus Myanophis; species Myanophis thanlyinensis. The sequence goes on from JAEANM010003892.1 coordinate 16,232, forward strand.
TGGAAAAGATATTCAGTTGCCTTGATGGGTCTATATATGTACCTACAAAGATCAGAATATGTACAAGCAATGATATTCCCTATGATGCTCTACGGAAGCAAAAGCCGGTCTTTCAAGAAGCAGGATAACAAGAGCATGTATGCATTTGAACTTTGGTGTTGAAGAAAAAACCTGAGAGTACCATGGACAGTTAAGAAAACAAACAAATGGATCATTGAACAAATCAAACCAGAATTCTCATTTAAGGCACCAATGACCAAATTCAAATTATCCTACTTTGGACACATTATGTGAAGTCCTAGATCTTTAGAGAAGGTTAGCATGTTGGGAAAAATGGAAGGAAAGAGAAGAAGAGGATGACCAGCAACAAGGTAGACAGCGTTACTTACAGTAGTGATGAGTGCAATGTTGGAAGAGCTGAAGGACCAGGTTAAGAATAAACCATCAGAAAACACATCAATACCACTATGTGCTCATTAAGTTTTCTTACCAAATTTGAATAATTCCCTTAACTGGGGATCACCTTCCACTTTCATTTTGTCTTCATGGCCAAACAGAATGCAATACTTAGGAATTGTTTAATAGAATCTTTTTTCTTTACCAACAATTTTTGATCAAAAGAGTTATTGGATCAGCGAATACATTGGTCTGTATCCAAAGAAGAAATCTATCAAGTCTACCACATTACTGGGACTAGTGTTATGGGTGCATGGCTTCTCAGTAGGAGGAATCTGCAATTTGCTCTTTTAGCTGGCATGTATTTAGCTGCTGGTGTTTAGGTAGTAGATTCTATTTAGAACAGACTAGAGAGAATAAAGTTCCAAGCCATTTATATGCGATAAACAGCACTTTTATATGAGCCCAAAGCCAACTACTATCCATTGAGGTCCCACAGTGTAGATGTCACCCTGCTGTACTCACTACCATTACAGTAAGTAGCTAGTTTTGTTCTGCATGAACTGTAGCTTTCAAACCATCTTTATAGGGCAACCCCCACAAAGTGAACTGCAGTAATCTAAATGGGAGATGACAAAGGCATGAGTCACTATCATCAAATCCACCTGGTCCAAAAAGGATAGCAACTGGCAAATTAGTCAAATCTAATAAAAAAAAACCCCACTATTCCCATTGTAACCTCCACCTGCAGCTACAGCAGGGCCTATAAGTCCATGCAGATGACCAAGATGATGATCCTGGAGATACGCCTTTCTGTTACCAAAGTAACAGGAATGAAACCTATCTTAAGCAATAGCGATAGCAATGGCACTTAGACTTATATACCGCTTTATAGTATTTTACAGCGCTCTCTCTAAGCAGTTTACAGAGTCAGCATATTGCCCCCCAAAATCTGGCTTCTCATTTTACCAACCTTGGAAGGATGGAAGGCTGAGTCAACCTTAAGCCTGATGGGATTTGAACTGCCAAACTGCAGTCAGCAGAAATAGCCTGCACTGCGCCACTGAGGCTTAAGATCACAACAAAGAGAAAATATTGGAAGTGAGTCTGACAAAAACCTCCTTAATTCATAGGAGGAAGGGGTAAATACAGCACTTTGTAAATACAGCACAGGCAGACTTGCTGTTATTGATACCTGTCTCTTTCTCTATCTCTAAACTATGTTTTACATACTCAGAGTCAGCCAGATGTTCAGATTGGATTTCTGCACCTATCGAGCTCTTCCCAAGGACCTGGGATAGTCAGATGCTGATGGTTGATAGTGTTAGAGGTATTGTTGCAGGATATAAACTGTTCCAAGTAAAATTGCCTTTATTATTGTAAACTTTCCAGAGTCATGTTTTTTCAATAAAAATAGTTTAGCTTCTGTGGAGTTGATTTCCTGATTAAATCTATTTGGAGGTGCCGATAGTCCAAAAGGACTTCCCACTTATATACTGTACCTGCTCCTTCAAATGAATGCTATGTCATCTAGAGCTAAATATGGAGCTATCATGGAACCAGATGTCTTCTGAACAGTCTTGCTGAGATTCATTCTAAGTCTGTTCTGTTGCATCCCAATCCTCATAGCTTCCAAGCACTCAAAACTCAATCCATAACTGTAGGGATGGCCTACACACATACAGAATACCATGGATGGCCCTACGTACATTGATGTATGTACATAACTGCAATCTTTTCAGACACTTTGTATTCTAGTGTGAAACCGCAGGGCATCACATGTGATCTTTTATACCATTTGTTAAATGATGCAAGTCAAGATATTTTAAGGCTCTAAGATTTTTATATACAAAATAGTCCTCGACTTACAACCACAATTGAGCCCAAAATTTATGTTGCTAAGTAAGAAAAATTTTAAGTGAGCTTTGACCCGTTTACAGCTTTTCTTACCACATTTGTTAAGTGAATCACTGCCATTGTTAAATTAATAATACAGTTGTTAAATGAATCATAAATGTGAGTCAGTTGCCAAGGATCCAAATTTTAATCATGTGACCATAGGATGCTACAATAGTTATAAATATGAAAAATGGTCATAAGCTACTTTTGACAAATACCTGTATGTATCTGCAGATGTAATTAGGGAATACTATAAATGATCTGGTACCCACAAACATTGCATTTCCATCCCTTGGTATATCAACCTGAACCGTCACTTACTGACAATGTATATGCAACTTTAAACACATGACCTTTGGTTATGAATAAAGGTGGAAAAGGGAAGAGTGAAATGGATTTCCTGATACTGCAAAATACTTTTTACACATAGTCACTCATTTCCATGGTTTGCAGAGATGAGTATGACACTGATGTGTAACTGCTACTTAGAAAATTCATTTCACAAAATGAAATTTCCGTCCATCAAAAATTCCCAAGCTCAACATCCAAATCTTCAACAAAACTTTCTCTTAGTTATGATAAATATTCTGTGGTTAACAACTTTGTTCTCTAAACCCACAAAACGTTCCTTGCTTGCTTTCATGCATCACTTAATCACTAATTTTATCCTCCTGCTTACCTATTAGTTCAAACTCTATTGCTGCTGTGGTAGCTGGAATTACAATTAACACCTACTTGCAAGAGAACTTGGTCCCTTCAAATTCAGAAGGCACAGGACTGCAGGAGAATATTTTGATCTTGATAATTGTAAAAGAGCCTTGGAAGGCACTGTTCAGACCACCCAGACTTTGCTGAGCACTGGAATCCAAATTTTAAAATCATTGCCAACGGATCTGTTAAAATAGCTTTGTATCTACTTTAACAGATCCAAGGGGCAATGCAACATCTCAGGATGATTACGGTATTTCACTGGTAAACATTTTGTCGGGATTTGTCCTCTTGTTAACTTACATTATATGAAATAAATGATAGGAACATATAAATCTACAGAATGACCACAGCTATGCCTTAAATGCACTCATGCCTCATCATATACGAAAAAACAAACAAGCAAACATACCTGGCAATCATTTTTGAGATGTCAAGACAAAGGCAGCTTCTTTAATGACTTCTCCTTTTGATAAATTAAACATGCTTTCTTGTATGGCTAGGTTTAACTACTGTGTTAACCAGCAAAGTATTAATCTTTTAGCAAAAGCAAATTTTGGTCAGAAACAGGTGTCAAATAAGTAAAAACCAATCACTAAGTAAAAACACGTCAGCTACACATTGGAGATAAAATTGTGGCCTGAAAAGGAAGTAACAGGAAAGAGAAAGAAGCCAGTAGCAATCATTACCTTTTTCTATTTCCTGCCCCCCCCCCCTATTCTTAACAAATGGAGTGTGACCAAAGCACCTGGGTCCATCACATCCAAGGAGATCCTGTGAATGTTATTAACTTACAACTTCTTTTACTTCATACATACATGCAATACTATGGCAAGCATTAATTTCTAAATGATATTCCCATATTTATTAACATGGTGGGGGTTTTGATTACTAGGGTCCTGGCCTCAGGAATTACTCATAGGTATGCCGTTCAAATTTGGACAGCATTTATATTCAGCTATGCAGTTTGAAAAAGTAGTTAGCTATCCTAGCTGGAAATTCTGGAAGTTGTAACTCTGTACAGGTGTAAGGTTAATAGAAAGTTAATAGAAAGATATATGTATTGTATATCTCAACATTGGCAAAGCAATGGCAGTATAATGACGATACTAGAAATTGTTACACAGGAAGAGGAGGTTGACAAACATTATGGTCAAGCTCAGTTTGAAACTGACAGAATGTGCAAGCAAGATCTGCCCTTGTGGGTTGGGGACTGGAATGCCAAAGAATAAAGGAGTGAAAAAGGACAAAAAAGGAGTTGGGTTGTGCAGGCCAGGAAACAGACCTGAAACATTCTAGCACAATGCCTGTATGCATGGACAACAGCAGATTGTAGGAACCCCTTCCTCAACAGATTAAAATATTCTTTATTCTTAATATTAAGAGAGGCAGAACATTATATTTCCCCAAAGGAGAAATGGAGAAACATGTTCTTAAAGGCAAAAAACAGCCCCAATCTTTCTTAATAGCATCAAGCAGAAGTCTTTAAAGATGGATATTTTGTGCCCATTAAGAACTCCAGGTCAGCCTATTCATAAACAAAATGCCTTCAGCCTGCTCCCCCAGGGAGCTGGGGGTTGAAAAGTAGAAAAACTTTGGGATGAAAAGGGATGAAAAGTAGAAAAACACACACTCCTAAAGTCTACATTCCCCAACCAAATTCTAAGGACAGGACATGATCTCTAGGTCTATGACATAATAGGATTAACCCACCACCATTAGTATAGCAAAAGGCAGAAGGCTCACTACATTGCACAACCCTCTGGAGCATCTCAATCACCAAACCCTATAAAGATCCATCCATTCACCTAGCCAAGGGGTCAGCCACCTCAGAAACATTTGCTGTTGTCACTGAAGTTTCTGGAAACCAAATAAATCTTCTTTCCTTTCAGCCAGTCAGCCTCCATTTTATTTCTAATGCCTTTCTCCTGGCTTGGAACCTGACCTGATTTTTCTTCTGACAAGATGGAGTACAAAATATAATAAATCAGTTTGACTATATTATTGGACAGAAGGAGATGGAAGAGCTTGATTATAACAGCAAAGCTGTTTTGCAAGAGATTAAACAAAATTCTGGAAAATATTAAAGAATCTAGCCACATACCGGCAATAAGAGCTTACTTCTACTTCCAAGCAACAGGATGCAACTGCCTTGTGGCAAGAGATATATCCCTAACAGAAGAGAAAATATATGTAACTCAGAGTTGAACTTTGATGGTCGGTTGGTTGGTTGTTTGCTTGCAGACATGTTTCCTTACCCAACTAGGTAATATCATCAGTGCACTTCAGAGGCCACCAAACACTCCACAGATATATCTCTAGCATGTCATGCTGCACCTCAATATAATCAGACATAACATGCTCCCTCTCAGCGTGCACACACACGCGTGTG
>JAEANM010003893.1:0-21626 GCA_017656035.1 Myanophis thanlyinensis
CTTCCTTCCTTCCTTCCTTGTTTTCCTCACATTTTCTCCATTTTGTCATTCAGGATTCCAGCCACGCAATTCCTTTGGTGGTAGAGAGCTGTATACGTTTCATTAGCAGACATGGTAAGTGTGAAAAGGAAACAAAATCACAGGATTTTACTTTATTGTTGAGGATTGTGAAACAGTTTTAAAAACAAATGTCAGAGAAACAGTGTGCAGTGTTATCACTTTTTTATTCATGACTTCCTCTGTTAACTTTTCAGATTTTTTTTTGACTTAACATTCCCTGCCAAATGCAGCTCAAAAATGCAGTTTGCAATGATTATGCCTGGGCCTTTCCCTTCTTTAGCCTTTACTGGCTGATAAAAAAATAGTCCTATTTAGACTGCATTTGATTACTGAACTAATTATCAGTGGATAGTTATTCTTGGTGCTTTTTTTATATCTGCACTTTCCTGTTATACAGCATATTAATCAGTTTTTGTGATTTTGTTAGCCACCTGCAGTGGAAGGACATGGTAAAAATCAAACTTTGGAGTCCTAGTAGACAATCATTTAAATATGAGCCAGCAGTGTGCTGCAGCTGCCAAAAAAAGCCAACACAGTCTTAGGCTGAGGGATAAAACAGAGGGATAAAATCAAGATCACCTGAAATGTTAATACCATTCTATAATGCCTTGTTAAGACCACACTTGGAATACTGCATCAGTTTTGGTTGCCATGGTGTAAAAAAGATGTTGAGACTCTAGAAAGAGTGCAGAGAAGAGCAACAAAGATGTTCAGGGTACCAGAGGCTAAAACACATAAAGAACGGTTGCTGGAATTGGGTATGTCAAGTTTAATGAAAATAAAGACTAGGGGTGACATGATAGCAGTGTTCCAATATCTCAGGGTTGCCACAAAGAAGAGAGAGTCAAGCTATTCTCCAAAGCATCTGAAGGCAAGACAAGAAGCAGCAAAAGGAGACAAGTAACCTAGAACTAAGGAGATATTTCCTGACAGTTAGAACAATCAGTGGAACAACTTGCTTCCAGAGTTGCAAATGCTCCAATACAGGAAGTTTTAAAGAAGAGATTGGATAACCATTTGTCTGAAATGGTATAGGGTTTCCTGCCTAAGCAGGGGGTTGGACTAGAAGACCTCCAAGGTCCCTTCCAACTCTGTTACTCTGTTCTGTTCAGAGAAACATGCTTTGTTATGTTGTGTTTTGCCAACATACTTAAATTTTGCATCAAAGATTTTTTTCAATGTTCTTATATCAAAAGTAATTTGTAATAATCCAGAAGTAATAAGTTACTGTGAAAGAAATGCCTCTTTGTCACTTAATGACATATAAGAAACTCCTTCCAGTTTTAAAGTTTCATCAGGCACTACCCACTCATATACTTGCTCCAATCAGAGTGGGAAGTATGCATTTATCTACATAATAAAGAACTGTTTGTTTAAATCTGTAGGCTGTCACAAGTTAAATGATGCATGGAACAAACATTAATTCACAGGAAATAAGGTATCCTTTCACATAATTGAAAAACAGTGGAGGAAAAGAGAAATATAATAAAGCCAGAGATAATCCAATGTTAAAATAAATGGTCTCAGATCAAAGCTGTATGTTTGATGTAGAGATTTTTGGTCTAATTTCCTTCTAAGCCAATTCAAGCATACCACTATAGCCCATGAAAAAGTACAACTTCTATTATGAAAAACCTTTTATATGAGACTTAGATTTTTCTGTGTCCAAAGTATTCATTCTATAAATAGAAGTTCTCTATTTTATATCAAAGGATTCTTTCATTAATTTTTTTTTAGATCTAAATCATGTATAATAGACCGAATAATATACCATGTATCTCAGTCTCTAGAAACTGGATTGTATATGCAGTCTACTGCTTAAAAAAAGACTTGACTGATTTACTTTAAAATGTCTCCTGATTAATCTAGCCTGAAAACCTCAACCAGGGATTCAGTACTAAATTCAAGCAATTTTGTAATTAGTGTAATAATTTAATCATTCTATGCACTACAAATTGGGTCAATATCCCATATACAACTGAGCACCAACATTTAATCTGTTTTCTGTTTAAATATTATTCATTTTAAGACTCACCTTACAATAAGTGAGGTCAGTTAAATCTCTGACAGGACTCAGTCAATAGGGGCGGAAAGAAAAGAAAAAACAAGCAAGAAAAGCGCCTGTGCTAAAAGGCTGTGCAGGCTAAACTCACAGAAACCACAAGCCTTAGATGAATAGCACCCTAACCAAATAAACATTGGTATAGGCTTGGCCTTCACATAGATAGGTCACCACAATCAGAACCAAAATTATTTATCTTGTGTCTACATGTAATGGGCAAATCATAATTAGTTACAAAGAACAATCTCTGACAGATTTAAAACTGAGGCACATGTACAGAGAGACAAGTGATACATGTTGAGGACCCACATATATGCAGTACAATGCAGTGAGACATGTACAGATCAGTACAATGGAGAAACAAAACGACCATTTTACAAACGCATGGCACAACATAGGAGAACAAACTCACCAGAACAGAATTCAGCAGTCCATCTCCATTTGAAAGACAAAGTCTTTCTTTTGAAGAAAAGCAAAGTCCACATTCTGGCAGAGAAGAGTTCTGGTTTGAAAGAGGGATCAAAGCAGCCTTCTACATTAAAATAGAAGTGGGGGGGGGGATATGACACAACCTATCTCCTGTTTACCATACAGTCCCTTCAGCAGTTCCAAAAATGTTCCACACCCATTTGCACTATTCAAGTGATCCTGAGGGCACAGATAAATCTCCAAGTAGCCTCAATGACTCTCAGAAAGAGTGCTAACATCTAGATGATTTCAAGCAATATAAATCTTTCCATCCTCCAACTATTCAGTCAGCACTGAAGAAGTTTATTGAATAAGAAGTGAAACATCTTCAAGAAAAACAAAGTCCAGTTGCCATTTGAAAAAGCACCTTTAGGGCAACCATGGCCTGGGTGACAGAGAACCTCCATAGATGTTGAGGACAGGCTAAAACAGGCATAGGACTCATAAGATCCTAAGAATGTTTTTGGACTGTATCTATTACTCACTATGGCTTAGTTGATGTAAAAAAAATGCAATTGTTTCAAGTTTGGAAGTGATTAAAAAATTATTCAGAATATATGTATGTATTGTGAAAATGCGTTTACATACCAACATACATATACACAAATATACGTATATACCTACAGTATGTGTAGCATTTCTGTACAACAGATGTGTAACAGACTCTAAATCTATTCTGGAAGACATTTTGTATCAATTTATTAAAGGTACAAAAACATTGAAGGTGACTGTAATTGATGACTGTATCATAGCTTCCTCTACCAAAAAAAAAAAAAAGGTGGAAAGGTATCATTTGTGTAGTTTCTTCATTTTTCATGGATTCTTCCTATTTTCTTCCCAGGACTTCAACATGAAGGAATATTCAGAGTGTCTGGATCTCAGGTTGAAGTGAATGATATAAAAAATGCATTTGAGAGAGGTAAGAGCAGTTAGGATTGTCTATGCATTTGTTTTTCTGCTTCAGGGTTTAAGAGATGCTAAGACTGAAGTTTCAAATGAGGACAAGATCTTCTTTTCCATGGTTCTCATGCTGCTGCAATGAGTATATTTTTCCATATCCTTGCCCCTCCCACTCCCCAATGCTCAGTAATCTTTGGTATCTAAACCCCTTAGGTTTCTGCTTCTTGTCACATCACTATATAAACATTTCAGACTGAAGGTGTATGGAATTTCTAAAAGGCCTTATAAATTATTTTAAATTGCTTTTAAGTTATGACATTTTTATAAGTAAATGGGATAATGACACAGCAGGAAGTTCATGGGGGGAAAGTTCAATGGAAGTGACTGAAGGGAGAAGTCTTCAAATCTGACATAGGTTTCCTCACATACTGTATTTTGTCCCCCAAAACTCTCATAGAAAATTCTCACATTGCATCCTACAACGAAAAGAATGCCATTCCATTCAGTATATGGTTGTGCCTTTCTTTAAATACTAGCCCCAAAGGTGCTTTTTCAGGAGGCGACTGGACTTTCTTGTTTTTTTCTTTTGAAGCTGTTTCGCTTCTCATCCAAGAAGCTTCTTCAGCTCTGACAGGATAGGGAATGTGGGGAATGTCAGAGCTGAAGAAGCTTCTTGGATGAGAAGCGAAACTGTTTCAGAAGAAAAAACAAGAAAGTCCAGTTGCCTCCTGAAAAAGCACCTTTGGGACAACTGCAACCTGGATGACTGAGAATCTCTATAGACTTTTAAACACAAGATGTTTCAGTAGGGGAGAAGAATGAATGAACCGGGTTGAAAAATTAGTTTAGGATTTTGAATATGCTGTGCTTTTGATCTCTGTGTGTATTGATTTACACCATGATGTTGTGGTTATTTTATACATACTGCTTACCTTATTTTGTTTTTAATCATTTGTGAATTGCCTGTTTTGTAAATTGGGTGACATATAAATCATTTAAATTAATTGAATTTGAGATTTTCCTTAATAAATATGCTCATGGAAAGATGGCACTTTTTTGTCTGCGAGGCAGAAGGTAAATGTATGCAAAGTATGAATGCTGCACTTTACGGAACAAGGGATGTTGGTACCTTACAGCTCTCAACATCCCCAATTAATATAGCAAGAATAAGGACCACAGCAAAGGTGAAATTCAGCCGGTTCGCACCGGTTCTATAGAACCAGTTATTAAAAGAAATCTCCGTTTTTTTCCCACTTTGCAGGGTTAATCCTGTACAGGGTTAATCCTGTAAATAATGCAGTTGTTTCTAGCCTAATCTTTATTGCCTTGCACACAGAAACTGCCTCTCCCCTTATTACATTGTAACTTTGGTGACATTTAACCCTGTGCTTGGTGATGTTTAATCCTGTGGCCAGGCCCACAGAACCGGTAGTAAAAAAAATTGAATTTCACCACTGGACCAGAGAACTACAGTTCAGCAACAACTGAAAGTGTACAGGTTTCCAAGCTTCTAAGAGACACATCAAATTGTTCTAGCATTATTATGTAAATATTATATTTAACTAGAAGAAAGGTAAATAGTTTACCTATAAACCAGAAGACCTACCATATATTTACCAACAATCCAGTCATGGAAGCAATTCTTCTTCTGTCTGATCTTTCAGTGAAGGATTGCTTTAAATTCCAGATCATCTTCCTTTCATGTCAGTACAGTACAAAACATTAACTTTTCTACATCCATTTCTCATGGTCTTGTCAAAACACCTGCCGTACTAAACAATAAATGTTTGTAATTAACATTTGTTGTTCTATCAAAAGGCTCTTTATGAGAATTAATATTGAGGAAAATTTTCTAATTAATTATCCTATGAAGTATTATATAAGCTGAGTTGCAATGGTTTCAGTTACATTAAGAAAATATATAATTGACAATTTACCCAATAAAAATTAATTATTTCCAATAATGAGGTTTTAACCGCAATCTTTCCTTTTTTTAGCTTTCACGATAGTAATAGATGGATTCCAATATGTCAAAGAAGTATGTGCTCCTGCTTTTCAGGCATGACTGATTATTGACATTGTTCATTTGACATTTTTGCAAATATTGTGAAACCAGAACATCCTAAAATAGAACTTTCACATGTTCCATTTTAAACTCCTTTGCCCCAAATCAGCCTTTGCATTACAGTATGTATCCTTTTAGTCAGAGTGTGAATTGCCTGTATTGTAGCTCCATAACATCTACTAGCTTGAACTATGTTGCTAAGAATAGAATAGAATAGAATAGAATAGAACATTTTGGTGAAGTGTGACACAAGGAATTTTTCTACAGTGCAGAAGCTCTCAGTGTATCTGCAAAGCAACAGGGTAATAATCATAATGATAACAAGAGGAGGTAGTAGAGAAAATGAGAAGGATAATAATAGTGCTACAGTAGTGTTAGCCTTATGTTGGATGCCACTTTTAAGAATGGGAAGTAAATTTTTAACTGGATTTATTTTTGAGTCAAGTGGGGTTTTTGTTTGTTTTCGTTTTCCTTCCTCCCACATTTTGCAATTTGTTTTTTAAAATGTGCAAATATCCTGTTTACTCTGTTGTTATTGTCTTTGTTTTGTGGCAACCAGGGGAGGATCCGCTGGCTGGAGACCAAAATGACCATGATATGGATTCAATAGCAGGTGTCCTGAAGCTCTATTTTCGTGGGCTAGAACATCCCCTCTTCCCCAAGGAAATCTTTCATGACCTGATTGCCTGTGTCAGTAAGTAGCACAAAAATGCACAAGCCAGTTAGCAATATTGCAAGGAAATGAAATTGTGTGTGTGTGTGGGTGGGTATTAATACTGACATATAAATAGATGCAAACAAAAGAAGATCTTTGAATATTTGAAGTAGAAATTATTTTCTTCCCCTGCTCATTTTCTCATGATTATATCTAATCTCTACTCTGTGGTATATTACCATCTTATTCATCTCTGCTGAGTATCTTTTCTTCAGTCCTGTGTTTTTTGGATTTAATGCTATTTTTTAGAAACCGTACAACTGGCTTCTCAGAACATTCCTTAATCCTGACAGTATCTCACAGGAGACTAAGAGATATGAACCATGTCAGTTTGCTTCTGAGATAATAAATATACAAAATCAGAATAAAAGATCATTGTTTGCCTTATTGGGTCATGAGCTAGTGGAACAATTTGTATTTCACTTAATGTTCATCTGAATCCCACCACACATTGCTGTTAATCTGAGGCTTCCATTTTGATTAACTGATTAAAAGGGTGATTCTGTGTGCTGCCCCAGTAGATTCTAATGTGATAATTATAGCTTGTAAGGCTAATGCTGACAAAATAAGATTAGGGATATATATTTCAAGACATAAAGATTTGTCTCTCTTTTTAAACAAAGGCTTTTTTTAATGTTGAAACACTTGCATTCGGGGGTTTGATCCAATTCTTCTTGGCTTCCCCATCCCACCATATTATTAGTTTGTCTTCCCCAATATCATTTCATTTGATTATGCTAAAGAAAAGTGACTGACTAGGTAAATCAGCAGGCTAAAAATAATCCAATGCCCAACATTTTTACCTTAAAGGGAGCCCTTTAAAGAATTATTTTGTCCTTTTTTTGTCTTTATCATTTGAAGGCAATGCAGGATCAATATGACTTCATCATTTGCTTATTTATTTGAGAAACAGAAAGACAGCCAACGGCTGTCTGTTGGTCAGCATCTTCCTTAAAGATATTAGACATTCCTCACAGTATTTTTCTTCAGCATAGAAGAAACAAATTAAGCTGGTAACTTACACCTCATCATTTCAAGGGTATTAATACTTTCTCTGGGACTGATAGGTTTACAGTGAACGTCTTGGTGCTGATTCACTTCTATAGCAAACAGTGAATTCATTGTCAGAGCATAAGAAGGACCATGCTGGAAAAAGCCTTTGAAGTAAGATATAGGAGAGCTCCTCTTAAAAAGATCTGCAGTTTCATTTTCACAACAAATGAGTCTACACAGTTCAACTCTGTTAGATGAAAAGAGCAGCTTGTTGCCAAATAATTCTGAACTTCCAGAGCCAAGGCTTTGTGCTGCCCACTTTTTTCCCATTATATTGTTGTAGACGTAGCTCTTTGTCTCATCATTCAGGAATGCTAATCTGCCTGTGGAATATTAAACTAAAGATTTCTTTTGAAACACCCACCTTAAGAAACTAAGTGTAATAGACTATCTGATGTGATTAATACAATGGATAGTATTCAGTACTTCCACACTTGACCAGTTTCAAGTCCTGTTCTGTTAAGTCAGAATATAATTAAACATTTCATATATCTTCACATACACGAAGCATTCTAAAACCATAATTCTCAGTAGTTCCATTCTGAAATTTGGAGAGAGAAATGTCCAATTAGCAAAAAGCAAAATTATGAGATTGCTCTCTGCCGCTTCCCCTTGCAATCCAGAGTGCTTCTTCCTATCTCAGAATGCCTTTTTAAAAAATAAAACAAACAACCATAAACTGATCAATAAAACAGTGAGGGAGATTATAATTCATAAAAGCAGAAGCATAAAGCATAGATGTGTGATTTGTCCCATATGGGAATAATATTAAGACATAACATTTTTATGAAATGTAATTCTAATGAAGTTGTGGATTTGGATATTTGTCCATATCCATATTCAATTGGGCATCAATTGGGAATCCTTTAATATTTTACTGCTAAACTGATTTTATTCAATTCTTAAAAAAATACCAATGAACCATAGAAATATGCAGTTATTTTCAAATGCTTTGCTATAGTTAACTTGCCAACTAATAACTAATATTTCACTGTTTTGTGTTGCTTTATTTTGTATATCCTAAGAAAAAATATTTAAAAGGTCATGAAAGCCATACTAGTATTAATTACTAAAGACTATTGTGTAATTATTTCAGATTCTCAAAGCTTTCTTTCAAAATGGATACTATTCCATAGAAGTTAATATCTACCAGTTTGATTATAGTCCTTTAAACTCAGTCTAGAAACAGACCGATAGTATAGTGTAAGATGTCTGCAAAACAGAGTGATAGTGTAATGTAAGATGTTGTAGTACCAGCTGTGACTAATTTTTATAGTCAGCTTTAAATGAATTGACTGAAGAGAAAATGGCACCTGTCAACCCTTCAAGGTAGTCCAGACCACTAATACTACTTTTGTTATAAGCTTACTGTAGCAGAATCTTGCAAGTCCCAATGTGCCTTTCCCCTTCTTGTCTTTATTTTCAAAACAACTATCATCACTCACTGTTTAGTGGCTTCCTTTAGTGACCATTAGCGAATCCAGAATTTTTAAAAATCCTTTTCTGACCAACATGCGCACTTAATATCCAAATGTGTTCCCCTGACAACAGTGCATGCCAGAGAGAGACTAATGCTGATGTATCTTTTATGAGAACTTTACCTAAACAAAATGGCAACAACCAGTTTTCATAGCTGCATCTCTCTCTCTTCCTCCCCGCCTCACTTTTGCTTAGTGACCAAATTACATTCCTATTTTGGATTCAGATTTGTCTTCTGACTATTTTCTGGATTGCAGCTCTTCCTGTGTCTCAAGATTATTCTCTTATTTCATTATAGTACCTTAAAGAGAGCCAAGCAAATTTTCAAGAGACCCTGTTAGGTTTGATATAAGAATTGAATGTGATATAGAGTTCTCTGGTTTAAAATTGTGTGGCATTCCATATTTGAAGCAACTTTAACATTCTAGATGGTAAGAATTTAAAAGTGATTGCATTATCTCATTAATAGCAAATTGGAACTGGTCATCCATTTTTATCTCTTCCCTATCCCCCTGTTCTGTTCTAGTTGACATATTTCCATAGAAAGCAATAGGCTGTAACCCCTAATCAACTTCTCCCCCCCAAAAAACCTGCTTCTACAGCATATAAAGAACCCCAAAACATTTTTGGAAGTAAAAGGTATGCTTGAAATGACCACATGAGGCAATGCAGCTTGTTCCCTAAAATTAATAATAAACCAATGTAAAAGTCAATAAGCATTCTGCTCGGGTGTGAAGCCTAGTGGAGAAGGGCAGATGCCCATAAGGGAAGGAATAAAGGAGGGGTTCCATACAGATGATGTCACTCAACCATATTCTGCATTTTATATTTATTTTTCTATTTAAAAAATACTTATAGACTGCCATTAAGGGTAAGAGCAGAAGCAAGGAACTCTCCAAAATAAATAAAAGACACAGCAAAGTTAAATAGTAATGAAAATAATGGTGCTGAAATATCCCCACTCCCCAAATACCATCAGAAATCATATAATGCATCGGGCAGTCCAATAAAAATTCAAGAAAAGCCACCAAAAACAAATGGTTCTTTGATGTTTTTCAGGCATTCCTGGCAATGCATTCTTGAGATATAGCAGCCAGTGCAGAAGTTCTTTCCTTGTGCCTACAATTCTAATTGCTTTCAGTAAGCAGACATGCAATAGGAATTTTCGGTTGATCTCCTTAAAGTAGAGGCAGGCTGATAAGGAGGCAGGGATTACATCATATAATTTGGTTCCAAAGATTAGTTTTAAATTTTAAACCAGCACATTAAAGTGGGCTCAGTGCAGTTCCCATTGTGTACATCCCCTCATTCAATCTCAGCAATATCATTGGGGCAATTGCATTCTGCCCTGCATCAGTTAAACTTGTTGAATTCTTTTTAAAGTCAGGATCTGGCCAGGCAGAATCAGCACCTGGTGGCAAAGTCACTCAGATTCATTGGACTCCATGCATGGAGATAGTCTGTGTGAGATGTCCGGGGAGAGGTCTTGCCCTGTTATCTGGGAACAGTTCAATCCGATAGGCCCTGATGAAATGGACAGAGCTCTTGATCAGTTAGATCCTTGTCCCTCTTGGATAGGGAAAGCTTCCAGGATAGTGACTAGCGGATGGGTCCAGACAATGATTAAAGCATCACTAGAATGGGGGACATTTCAGGATGCTTCTAAGAACCCTTCGTTCGCTCCCTCCTTCAAAAAACATCATTGGATCCCACCTGCTTAGACAATTTTCATTTTCCAACCTCCCATTTTTAGGGAGGATTGTAGAAAAGGTGATGGCCTGTCAGCTGCAGAGGATCCTGGATGAAATGGATTATCTGGGGCAAGTCTCTTTTGTTAACCTTCATAATCACATTGTTAAGATGCAAAAAAAAACAAACAAACCCCAAACCCACCCCCAAAAACCCGAATCCAGAATGCTTCTGCTATGCAGTGAATTTTCAATGCCTCTGCATGTGATAAAATAAGATTTACACACATTCAAACATAAAAATATTTAAAAATCAGATTATTCTTATATCTGTGAAAATGTCAACCAGAATTTAGAATAGTAAACTAAAGTGTGACCAAGTTATTCGGTTTTATTATCTGTACAATTGTCTATGCAGCTGTTCTCTTTTTCTTTAGCAATGGACAACCTGCAGGAGAGAGCTCTGCACATCCGAAAAGTCCTGCTGACATTGCCTAAAACCACATTGATTGTAATGAGATACCTCTTCGCATTCCTCAGCCAGTAAGTGTTCAAGTAATTGACTACTGTAGCTATTACATTGGTATTCTGTAGGAAAATACTAGAATCTTAAAAGTTGAAACACACTTTGGGGACTGTCTAATCTCACCCCTAGTTCTTGCATGAAATTCATAGCTAAAGTATCTCCAACAGAAAGTTGTTTTTCCTCTGCTTGAAGATTCTTCATTGAGAAAGAATTCGCTCAACTTCCTGCTGATGGTTTTATTATCATTTTTCTTCTTCACATTAAGGTTTTTTTTTATAAATTTCAGCTAAAATCCTTTCTACCAGAATTTAAAGTAGATTAGGATTGCAAAATAATCTGAAAAGTTAACTATCAGAAATATGGTCCCTTAGAATTGTTTTGTTGAATTGCAAAGATTCCCATCTAATAGGCCTCAGGAACTGAACAATTTTGCACGAAAGCTCAATATATAGATAGGTAAGTGCAATGCCCATTTCATTGTTACGGTGTTTTAAACCATTCTCAGAAGTTGCATCAGAATTTTGTATCCTGCTTAAATTACAAAGGTATATTTGCTCATGTTGCAGCAAGTATTTTCCTTCTAGTACTAGGAACAGGAAAAAATAATTTTGCAGACAGTGCAAATACACACCCATGTTTGACTTGCTTTAATATGTTACCCTTTTAATTCCTGAGCATTCACTAGCCAGATGCATGTAATTTCAGTTCTGTTTTTATAGCTACGAGACTTATTTTAAGAGAAAAGGGCAGATTGACATTCTAATGTATGTATCCATTAACCAGTTTTCTGCCAGATATATGGGGAATGTGTACAATTCTGCTGTTTGTAGACAGTATTTTGTATTTGGAATATTGCATTCTTGGTTTCATGTACCTCACCTTCATGGAGATACTTTGCATTTATGCAGTCTTTTTATGTATATTTAAATGAGGCACAATATTGGAATTTACAATATCATGAGTACCTTCCTAACTTTTCTATAGATATTAAAAGGATTTCTATAAAAGTTTTCATAAAGGGTATTTCTGTATTCTTTCTCCAAATAGGCTATTCACATACTATCACTCTCTATTCTACCATTTGTACTCTAGTACAAATCTGAGGGGTGTTGATGTTGACAGTACATGTTATGGTATGATTTAGAAGCATGTAATTCATGCTAAAATGGACGTGGGAGAAAATCCAAAAAATATGTCTTTAATAAAATTCTTCATTCATTTTTAAGGCTGTCATTGGAGAATTTATATATTTCTAGACAGCTAATACTAGAGGTGCTTCTTCCAGCAAAAAATGAAACTCATGGGGGTGTGTGGCACACCCAAGCTCCGTTTTCACTGGCAGAGGGTTGCAGGAGGCCATCGCAGTCGAAACGGAGCTCGGGAGCCCATTTTCGCTGGCAGAGCACTCAGGCTATCACAGGCGCCCCGAACATGAATGATGTTGAGCTAGCCACACCCACCCTGTCCACGTCCACCCCAACCCCCCCCCCCCCCGAGGTCAAACACAACTCTGATGCGGCCCTCAGTGAAGTCGAGTTTGACACCTCTGATTTAACTGATTAGTTTTAAAGAAACAAATAGGTTTCCTTGAATGGGAGACCATTAGGAAATACCAGATTAGAAAGTACCAAATATCTTCAAAATAGGCAGAGACAACCATTTCATTTTTATTTCCAAGAAACAAAATGGATCTATTTATAAAATCATTAGGAGGTGATTTCAACTCAAAAGATGTTTCATCTTCAAGCAAATAAATATCCCTAAGCAGACTGCTGGGAAAGATATTTTCTTAAACGCAGATAAGTGGCTGCTAGTATATAATCTGGGGTACAGCTAAAGGATTTCTCTTTTAGATACATCCTCTAATGTTTATATTGTTTATTAAATCTTAATGTTTACACTGCTCCAGAGATGCAGCTAACCCACAAGATTAAAAAAAAGATAAAGTTAATGAGCCACGTAGCAAGCTCTTAGGCTTCCAATGCTGCAAAATAAAAATGTATATCTTTGTAACTTTATCAATATATAAATGTGGGGAGCCCTACAGTTGTTGGGGTAGTATATTCCCTAGGGATTGGGTCACCATGAAAATGACCGAAGTCCGAGTCCATCCAGCTTCTCAATTTCAGAAGGCAGAATCATTTTGTTGTTCCAAAAGAATTATTTCATTCTGCCTTTCAAAAATTCTGCAAATATTCTAATTAAAGAACATGGAATGAAGTAGCTTGAACGTTATCCAATGTTACATCTGCATGGCAGAAACTGAAGGTCAAGTGCTGGATACTGAATTTTGTTAGCTAGCCAAGTTTATTTTATTCTTAAAGATAAATAAATAGTAATGTACTGGATTTCTGGCGTGCTTCCTCTGTGTGTTTTGTAGGGAGAGTTACAGTTAAAAATATGACAAATTATTCAAGTAAAATTACTTTTTACAGTGAACATATTTTGCTCAACTAAGTCCTGATTTCAGTCTGTCAAACCCAGTTCTTATTAAAAGGTTATGAAATGCTTTCAAGTGAGATTCTAAGATTGCTGCCTAAGTATGGGCAAGAGTGTACTTTGTTCTTTGGAGTCTGAAAGGTGAAACATCAGCAACTAACTGTGTTCTCGGCAGTTGAAAACACTTATTTTATAAATGACAGTAATGGAGTACGGAGGATGGAGGATGGAGGCTTTCCCAACCTTTAAAGCAAAGCTGTTCTTCTGAGCCTTTTTATTTACCTTCAGAAATCTTCAGTGTGTCACACTGATTAATGCTTCAAATGCCTATGATTGACATTCCAGGTTGAGCATTGACATGAAGCTTTTAGTGTTCTCTTTAAAAAATAAAGATATTTTGGCTGTGAAGAATGGATGCAAATAGTGGGGGGGGAGGGGGGAATCAAAGGGGTGTGTTAAAATCCTTACAGTATTGTGCTGTGAACCATGTACCATCATATTCAGTCACACTTTCATCTGCTTCTTGGCTGTTTATGAGGTGTGGCTGATGCAGCTGTTCTCTAGGCAGGGGGCATGGAACAAATGCCAAAAAAAAAAAAAAATGCTGGCAATAATGTGCAGTCTGCACTAAAATGAAGCTAGATGGTGACTCTTCCATCCCTCATTACACACAGACACACGCATACACTTTTAACAAATGTTCTCTGTGTTAATTGAACATAAAATGAAAATTGTTCCCACAATTCATTAAAGAAATCCATGTGCTAGCCAGTAGAAAAATGTTCTGAACAGCTTCTACTAGAGAAAGATCATCCTTACAAAGAAAATTAAACTAGTTATAAGGCCGTGATGGCGAACCTATGGCATGGGTGCCCCAGGTGGCATGCAGAGCCATCTTGCTGGGCACATAAGCTGTTGGCCAACTTACCTTCAGCTGAGCATGCACATGTGATTGAGCATGCACACATGCGCGATTGCAGAGACCCAGCTGGCCTTCGGGCATTCGCTGTGCATGCGCGCGATTGCAGCAGGAAAACCAGCTGGTTTTTGAAGCTCTCTTGCGCATGCACATGCGACTGCTCATGTGTGCACAAGTGCCTGCACAGTGTGCATGCATTGCATATGCAAAAGCTGTAGGCATGTTCAGATGGTGCGGTTGCACATGCAGCATACATGGGGGAGCTGACGCAAGTGCAGATGTGTGTACTTTTTGGCACTCGTTAAGTAAAAGGTTCGCCACCACTGTTATAAGGTATCAAATGCGGAAAAGCTCCTCTTATGTTTTGTATGTAATCGATTTTAAGCATAACTTTAGTTAAATAGTCTCAAGACACTCTTGCTACTTTAAATCGGATTTCCTTTACAGAAAATTATGTTATATCTGGGAATTTGGGATGCTGTTCTCTATTACCATTCTTTTCTTTTTTTTTCCCTACAGTTTATCTCAGTTCAGTGAAGAGAACATGATGGACCCCTATAATTTAGCCATCTGTTTCGGACCCACACTGATGTCAGTTCCTGAAGGCCACGATCAGGTCTCCTGCCAAGCTCATGTTAATGAGCTCATCAAAACTATAATCATACAACATGAGAATGTCTTCCCGGGACCAAGAGAGCTGGAGGGACCTGTATACACCAGGGGTGGAAACACTGAGGATTACTGGTACGGTAGGATGTAAAGGGAGAGAAGTGAAGGGAGCAGTGTGCTACTTCAAAGTGCTGGTTCCAGGATTTATCCTGGTTTTTTTTTTAATCTGTATTGTGTAAAGAGAGGAGAGACTTAAATGCAACCAGGTTTCCCCAATTAAAAATATAGACCTCTTGGATTCAGCAGAAGGTATCTGGCATGATCACACGTTATTATATTGTAGAACAGTAATCCAGTCAGACTTGTTCATGAAACTGTCTAATGATATTATGGTAATTACCATAGCCAGATTGTGGAAATATTGTACCAGCACACTGCCTGCATCCATCATTGACATTCATCACTTTACTAAGCATGTCTTGTGCAGCTTTCCTTCAGAGGCAAAGTTGATAGCAGGTGAGCCAAGAAAGCTCAGAATGGTTTAATTTCAGGACAGCACTGACAAGGGAGAAAACTTTATTTTCTCCCTAATACCACACACAAGACGCCTGCTTGTGTCTTCATTCTGAAACCAACATTTGCAAACAATTCGGTCAGGATTGATGATGCAGAGGGGGATACTGCAGTTATAAATAGGAAGGGAATTGTTTGTGCCACTCAATGAAAGGAAGACCGTTACAAATGATCACCTCCCCCAACTGATCCAGTTATACCTTTGGGCAATCAATTAGGTTGGTTTCACTTTTCTTCTTCTGAAGTACCATCCCAAGACTGCAAAAAATATATATATATTTTCATATTTTCCACAAAAGAAACCCACTTTACCAAGAAGCCATTCCATTACCTGCCAATCTTAATTTTCTTTATTTATATTGCTTTTTCCTTTGTTTAAAGATTAATGTCCCTAAGTTGATTATAAAATGGTCTCAGAGCTATAAAAATGAGATTGTGGTAATGTCTTTATTTGGAGCCTGTAGGATATCGTGCATCCTCAGCAGGGGAACAAGGTCTGGGAAATGGGTTTCTACTGCTTCAGCTGCTCAAGTTTTAACAAATGTTCTAAATTATGATAAACAGTAAAAGAAACAAGCATCTACTGTGAACAATTGGCTTGAAATTTCTTTTGGGTATAGATTATCTATAATCATGGACAGTTGAAGACCCTTCTCATTGCACTGGAATAGAATTAAATCTTCCAAAGATGCTTGCCAAGTCATTCTAAATGTTGTGTAAATAAATTTGCTTAGCTGTAATGTTCTTTCTGGCTTGACATTTACCTGTATATACTATTTTAAGAAAATAAAATACAATTTTGGAAAAAAAAATAATTGGAGGCCAATATAAAATATTTTAATATTTTTGTGTGTGTTTTTTGCAAGATGAGTCTCTCTAAATGGTAGTTTCAAAAGCAATTTAATTTCCATTCCCCATGGTTTCTGTTTTGCTTAATTTACATTTGTAAGATCTTGGATGCAATATGTTTGCTCCCCATAAAAAAAGAAGTAAGAGCTATGTGAGAGAAATGAGGCACTGAATCTTCATATCTCAGAACTGGATGAATCACAAGTCAAATCATTGAGGGATCTTCCATGAATAACTCTTTTTCAACAGTAGATCAAGGAATTTTTGAGAAGCAATGTGCTTCTTGGGACCATGAAGTTAATGTTAAGGCTAGTAATACCGATCTTCTTGCAGTGAGACATATTGGCTGCCAAATGCATGAGGGCTTATTTTAAGGAGCTAAAACAAACCTTTCACTTCTTCCCTGCTTGCTGGTGAAACATGTATTCTCTAATTCCCAGGCCACCTATAATTATATTGCTGCTGATGTGTTTATGGATTCTACATTTCTTTGGTCTTCCCTAAACCTTCCAGTGATTAGCACTCACAGCAGAGTTACCATTTTTGAGCTCTAATTCTTTTGCCTCTACAGTACATGCTGAATCACTAAGTAGATCGAAGCATCCAGCTGACACTACCAGGTTTGATACGCTCTTGCAGCAAGAGGGATCTTATAATTTTCAGTGTTTATTTTTTCCATTTTGTAAAACGATTAAGAAATACTGTAGAATCTAAAGTTTGGTGTCTAATCCTTTCCAGTGGCAAGGGAGAGAGTTCAGAAAGAGCAGCAAGGAGTATTTCTAGAGATGCCTTCAGATTAGTAGTTTGCTTAATTCAGAGTGTTAAATCAACCAATTTTTTAACTGAAGATTAAAAACAAAATTAGATAGGATTCCTAAGTGAAAAATACAAAGTTTGAGCAAATTCTTTATCAAAACTTTCTTAAGCTAGATACACAAAATGTAGTTAATGAAGATAGAGAGCTAATTGAAGCCAATTCACAAGCAGTATTGTACTGATTATAAAAGGTCTTTCATACTGTAGTTTTGTCTTTTTCCTGCATTTTAGAATATATAGCATTAGTTTCTTTCACTTGGATGGTGGTACTAATATCACTTAGCTATTTTCCCCCAGATATCACATATATCCATAAACATTGCAACCTTATCCATGTACTCAATATTTATGGAATAAATTGTACTGAATGTTTCTGAAAATCTTGTGAAAATGGTGGGTTTAGTCTCTGAGGAAGTTGTAATGGCCATAATATCAGGATACAAGTGTGCAGTCACCCAACACAACTTTAAAATGAGAGGAAAGACTACCATGTTCCTAGATGGAAGCTTAATCATATGAACATATTCTACATTCTACAACTCTTTCTTCAAAGATTAAGAAATTCAGGATATTTCTTCTGTGCAAAGTAATTGAATTTGGAGAATCATCAACTTTAGTAATTGGTCACCATCTGTGATGCCTCATAATTATAACATTGCTTGGATTTCATAGCCTTGCAGCAGGAGTCTGGTAATAACAAATTTGCTTTAAGGAAAAAAAACATATTTCCACTTGTAATTTCTGTTTATTATTCTTCCATATCAGCATATAAATAAATGGTAATATAAGGAAAAAAATATTTTTAGAGAAAGGGAGCATTTCTCAGTAAAATGTCAACTTGAAGTGTATTTTTTTTTCTCCCCTGCATGTCATTATACTTTATTTAAAATTAATTATGAAATTTCAGTCACTGGTCTTATATATTATATTTTGCTATATTTAAGTTGGTAAATGAAAAAAAATAATTTATAATGATGGTTATCAAGGATGAGTTCTTTTGATTTTTCTTTTACTCCCAAGGTACATGATTAGTGAAGTCTCCCAGAATAGATTATGGATACCAACATTTTTGATTGCCTCAGCAAAGGGGAAAAATAGATGCCTGAAATACTGCAAAATCTTAAGCTATTCTTTTATTATTATTGTTATAACACTTAAAAGCTACTCCAATCAATCAACTCTAAGCAGCCTTGCCCTTTAAACCTCTTAAAAACAAAGGAAATAAGCTTGATTTTAGAAAGATTAAAGGAGATATTGGTGCATAAGATTTGAGGAGCTTTATTATATCCATTTAGCTTTTTTAAAAAAGGAAGGAAGGAAGGAATTGGTTCATGCAATTATGTGGTTTTTAATGTGTTTTTAATGTATGTATTGGACTTATTCTAGACCACACAAAGTCTTCTTGGAATTGAGTGACCTTAACAACTTTTATTTTGACTTTTGCATAAAGGATAAAAATATATTTTGATACTGGATCATGAACCTATATCTTCTATTTATTGAGATTTTTGAAAATATCAGTTGTTGTCACATTCTTCGTTCTGTTTATCCCTGTAAAATGTAAAGCTGATCTGTTCCATAGTAGGAATAGTGCCAGAAACATTCCCATATCAGAATCCTGTCTTTCTTTTCTTCTGCAGATACAGCCATTCACCATAGCATGCTTCTGTGCCCTATTTCTCACTAGAACACAAATGAGCTCCTTCACAAATAGAAGGAAGTTGAAATGAAATGTGGGAGGAATGCCTAAGCCTCCCCATTTTCATAATTGCCTAAACAAGAAAGACCCACAGTGAAAAGGGGCTGGTCTTTGTTATATATGATCAATTAACAACAAGTTTACTTTTCCCCCTTAGTACTAAGACAGGGAAAAGCAGCCCCTTTCCTTATGTACTGGAAAAGATTGAGTACATCTGCTGTTGCCTGCTAAATTGAATCGGAAAACTGATCACCAGAGCTTTGACCCTGATAAAGTCTAATCCACCACAGTATGGAAAAAGATGGCCTTTTGTTCCGATTTGGTTTTCTACCTCAGAGTATTGAATCAGACTATTGGCATCTGTTACACTTTTAATATCCTTTCAACCTCTCTCTTTTTCAAATTTGTTGCAAGCATCCTCTATATTCACATGGGATTTTAGGGATTTGGTTCTTTTTGTAAAATAACCTGCTGAAAAATAGAAGACAAAAGATATTCTGAGAGAGATGGGTAGTTAAGAAATACAAAATATAAACAAACACACACACATACATACATACCAGGAGTGTTTGAAAAGAGATATTTTCATTATTATTATTATTATTGCGGAGAAGTTTGATATGTGAGGCAACATAGTTGAAGTATTTACTTGCCTTTCCATAGCAAATTATTTCTGAGCCCTTGGACTTATGTTGATACTACAGAAAGAAATCTATATTTACTATACAGCAAAATCATTGCTTTTTTAATTAATAGAATTATCTCATGTTGTGATAAAAGCTATAATATACTTCCCTCATACACTTTAGAAAAATCCTTTGTATTATAACATCAGGAATGTGGAATCTCCAACTTCAAGTGGCATTTTTGCCATGGGACTTCTGCAGTTGACTTTCTCTCTCTGCTACCTTCCATTAATTACAGAGGCCTTTTTTCATGTCTGAGGGAAAAGGAGTTCAACAGCAGGGGATGCGGGAGCACTCCCTGAAATAGCTGGGTCCTCATAGAAGTATCAGAACCTTAAGTTAATAAGTATTTTTTTTCTGAGTTCAAGCAATACTGAATTGAAGTATCTCATACTGAGATACTTGGATCAGTGATTTGACTCAGACTAAGGCAAATTCACGTGATCATTATTGTTACTGTAGATAATATTTTTCATCATGTACCTCACTTATTTCAGGATATCACAAAAGGGTACGTTCTGGCTGTCTGAAGCCCTTCATCTCTATCCTCCGGTGTCATGAAGAAACTTCTTTTCCCATTCAGAATTAAAATCAAAGAGAAAAATGATCATTTCAACTCAACTGTCAGCATATTTAGTTTGAAGTACATGATAATACACAACTTGATTCCAACATTGCTTTTCAAATCAGAATTAAGTAAAGATAAGATACTGTTAGGTGAAAAGGTGATACCTGAAATACCACATACCATTTTAATGATGTGGTTATGATAAAGATTAAAGCCATAAGTCTAACCTCCTGTGCATTTATTTCTTCTGCAGTGAAAGCCCTCATGGAGAGACTGCCTCCACAGAAGATGCCACTCAGGATATAACTATTGAACACCATACAAGTGATGATGGTAAGCTGTATCTGATAGATTCTTCCACAGTCCCATTTTTTCTCGGATTTGGAATGAAATATTGAAATGCCATCTTGGAAGAACATCGTTGTGGGTATCGCACAAAATTTGAAAAATATCATTATGAATTCTGAAAAATAAGCTGTAAGGAAAATGGATTCCATATATTCCAATAATGCTCTTTTCCTTCCACTGCAAAACATTCTATGCACAAAGTGTTTTGTGCATGGACCAACTGTTTCGGGATGGTTTGCACCTGAATCAAAATAGACAGTTTGGATGTGATGGGACAAAATAGTGTTTTGTTCTAGGTACAGGCAGCAAACAGAAATTGTTCAGGGTAAGAAGTGGAAAAGCCAAGTATATTGGCGGATGCACAGAAAGAGAAAAGAAAGGGAAACCCTACAAGACTTTAGGGGCAGAAATTTGGGAAATTAAGTGGCTTATGAGAAGGACACACAGGAAGCTGCTGAAAAAAAAGAAAGGATGACATACATTAGCTTTGCTATACTTGCCCTCAAAATTTGATGTAACTCTGTTAGCTGCCAATATTAATTTTGTGTATTTGCATTACCTTTCTCTTTGTTTAAGGTTGATGGTGCCTAGCTGATTATAAAATGGTCACTGGGTTATAAAATTGTTCTTCTGTCAATGTTTGGAGCTGTAGGACCTTGTGCATAAACCTGCACGTGCACGCATGCGCACACACACACACACACACAAACATACTGTATACAAATTCAGATTTTCTCATTTTGTTCTAGAATGTGAACCCATTGAAGCAATAGCCAAATTTGACTACTCGGGCAGAACCGCACGTGAGCTGTCCTTTAAAAAGGGGGCTTCTCTCCTGCTTTATCACCGGGCTTCTGACGACTGGTGGGAAGGCCGTCACAACGGCATTGATGGTTTGATCCCTCATCAGTACATTGTTGTCCAGGACACGTATGTTATTTCTTACTGTTGTGTGTTTGGAAAAGCAGGAATCAGTTTAACATTATTTCTGAAGAGGATTCATTGAAATGTTTTTCATTTGTTCGTGTAGAACAGGGGTGGGCAAACTTTTTGACTCGCAGGCCACAATGGTTTCTAAAATTTGACAGAGGGGCCGGGCCAGAA
>JAEANM010003894.1:0-21624 GCA_017656035.1 Myanophis thanlyinensis
TAAATAAATTGTCTGTGCGGGCTGCAGGTGCACTTGCAATGGTCCGCATGTGGCCCCCGGGCTGCATGTTTGACATGCCTGGTCTAGGGGGACATGTTATCTCAGTTGTTGGTGTATCTAGTTATTTCTTGTGGAGAACAAAATATTGACTCTCCTGGAAGAAGTATTCCATGCGAGTGAGAGGAAAGAAAGTTAGTGGTGATAGATCCCTAGCTGATGTGAACTGGAGTAAAGACTTATGGGAAAGAACATTATAATCCAATTCTGATCCTCATATATATTTCATATAACCTATGCAATGCTTTGGTTTGTCTTACCCAGATTTGGTCTTCCATTGTATGATTATAAAATAGTTCAATGAGAATCTTTAGAAATTCTGTGTTAAGTGGCCCTTTGGTCATATGACACTTAGCTTTTCTTGGTGGCAACATTTGTTTATGCTTTGGAGGTAGAGAAAGCCTTGCTTATTTCTTCACATTTTGTTCAGGAAACGAAGTGCCTTTCTAACTTGGTATCACAGTAATTCTGCAACTACCACTACTTCCTTTACTGTTCCCTCTATTTGTTGTTCCCTAGACAGAAAGGGTAATTTCGAAATGGTATGAGAAATCTGTAGTTTCCTGCAATCAAGCAATGAGACAGATAGAGATTTAGATTTCCATAAAGAAAATCTAAAAGGTTGGAGATTTGATGGAAATTGTTGGATTCTGTTGGATCCAGGAAAGGCTTCTTGAAGACCTAGAGGTATCACTGTCTCCTCCAAGAAATCATTTATTACCCCTTGGGTCCAATGACAAGTTGTCTTCCAGGTGTCCTTAACCAATCACTAGAGACGTAGAGGTAATATACAGGTACCTGCCCTCACAGCTCCACTTTCACAGGACCAACAGGTTCAAACTTTTTCTGAGCAATCATAGTAGATGGTGTCCTGCCCATCTTCAAGAAATTTGCAAAACTGGAGTTTAACTCAGGGAATCCAAATGATTTTTGATGACTATTACAAAGCCTTGTAAAGATTCCTTTGGTTCCCACCTCGAGAAGACACTATAAATACAATTGAATACTCTAATGAAGATTGTTATCTGTTTTGATATGAGTAGCCCAAAAGCCTGCTATATCAGTGTGGTTCATCCAGAGCTCTTGAACCATAAATGATAGTTTGTAAAATATGCTAAGTCAAAACCCAGCACTTCACGTTAAGGTTTAATGTAATGTATGAAGCCAGTCCTAGAATTTTTTTTTTCCTCTTGCCATGGAGATAAGTCATGAATAAAAGTTTCATCTGCTACAGTTCAGTCTGCTATTACAATTAAAACAGATTGCTCCCTTTATTTGTTTTATCTCCACTTCTAAGGATGTGATGAATCCTTTTTAAAGGAATAATTTAGTGGGAAATTATTAGTAAAGAAAACTTTCCCTGGAAAAATCCAGGGCATTTCATTCAATTGTGTGGGTCCTCTTGTGAGTAGCCCATTCCATCCGTGTTATTTTGGTCTTAAGACTCCAGCAAATACTGATCCCCCAATTATTTAACTTCTCTAATAGTCTAGCCTTAGCATCAGCATGTGAGGGAATTGCCTCTGGCAATTTTGTATGTCCCAAAAAGGCCATAAATAGTTATTTATTCAATATATTATTTCATTTCACTGACAGAAAGAAAAATGACTGGCATTTTTAGTAACTTGGCTAATCGTGGGTTCTACTTAATGATTGGCTTCACATACCAAAATAATCTCCCCCAGCCATATTTCAGAATAGTAGACTGGAGGTCATAATACTGAATTTTGCTTTTTTGATTTGGCTTACTTGGATCTACAACTGTTGAAGGCACCAGAGCCACTCTAAACTAAGCATAATTGGTGAGGTTCACGTAATAAAATAGTCTCATGTTTCCGTAGAGATGAATGGAGACAACTCAAAAATAGCTTAAGGCTGATCAGTGTGGCTAGACTGCTTTGTTTTCTAGTAGCCTTGATGAGTTCAGTATATTTATTGTATATTTGTCTGTCTCTATGTACACCATCCTACGTGTACCTACTTGTCATCTCATTGCACTATACTGCTGACTGCAATGTGTTACACCAGGATCAATAAGTGGTATAGGTTGTAATTGTGTATCAAGAATTCCCACTATACGTAGTCATGGGCTTTCTACTTATCCTGGTTAGTATATATACCAGTAGTATTACTTAGTGCCTTGCTGTATTCTGTCTAGATTTCTCAACTTACTTGCCATATTGGATTTTCTGTTATTTTCTAACATTTGCTGATTGTGATAAGAGAGCTTAGCCTGCCCCACATACATACATATGCAGTATTGGATTCAGACACCACGCTAAGTCATGATGCAGCTTATTTGGTTTGGGCTTAAAGTATCTTGTGAATCTAACCAATATTCTTGGTATGCTATGCTCTTCATAGCTTAGTTTACAATTAAGTTTATTCATTATTAACTATGGCTTAATTAGCAGGATGTACGTATCCACAGGCATATAACTTCAGTTTTAAGAATTTCCCAGATGGAAAGTTAACTTACGTATGTGATGTAGACATACCCAGAAGATACAGAGAATGTATGGAAATTGATAGGATTCTTTTGGTCTAAAATTTAAACTCCACATTAACTCCAAAAGCGGTATGTCTTTCTAACTGAAACGCCAGAGTTCACGTCTGAAGCCCCTATGCAGAACTGAACCATGCCATTTTATCATACTTCAGCGTTAAATCTTCCTATCTTCTCAGTACACAGAGATTGTAATGTCCTCGATGATGTTACTGGAAGCTGCTATCTTCTAGGTCAAATTTATAGCCTTTCACTATGGTGGAGAGAGCCTTCACTCCCATCTTTGCCCTGTTTGCATCATCTATACATAGCCAATCAATACCAGGAATAGTCTCCAAGATAATTAAGAAGGAGGAGCTAAGGGGGGGGGGAAGGCATGTGTTTTCAAAACCCACAAACCTCAATAAATCCATAGACCTCAATCCGTGAAGTAAATCTCACATTTTTATTTTAAGTGTCAGAGATATCACAACTGGCCCAAACTAGCAAGTACTATCAATTATAGTAGGAAGGAATCTGGAGAGCAGCAGATGAAGAAAGGAGGAATCAGAACGAGCTTATGCTCCCTGCTAATCTTGGCTTAACTGACAAGGTTTCCTGCTAACTGCACCATTTTGAGGGCAGCCTATTTCTGTCCTGCCAGAAACCAACTAACCCCAAACCCATTGGTAAACAGTATCTGAACAATTATACCAGGGGTCGGGAACCTTTTTGACTCAGAGAGCCATGAAAGCAAAATATTTGGAAATTTATTTCAGTAAGAGCCATATAATTAGACACACCGCAGAACCTGCTCTCTCCACAAAGGTGAATTTGTGAATAAATCTTGATAAAATAAAAAATAAATAAATCCAAAATGGCGGCCGCCACTTTGCCCTCTTCCAAAATGGCGGCCACAACATCGATTGCCACAAAGGTTGCCGGCCAGTGAGGGAGGCTGCTTTGAACACACTGGCCTCCAAAATGGTGCTGTCTCACATACAGGGTCCGCAGCTTGTCTGAAATAGTCGTTGGGGCCAGAGATGGCGTTTGCAACTTCCTCGTGTGTCATCCAAAATGGCAGCCGCCACTCTGCCCATTTTCAAAATGGCGGCCGCAATGTTGCTTGCCCACAAGGGCTTCCGATGACGAGACTTATTTTTTCTGCGAGCCAGATGAAATTCTCAAAAGAGCCACACCTGGCTCGCGAGCCATAGGATCCCGACCCCTGAATTATACGAACCCTGGTGGCGCAGTGGTTAAAATGCAGTATTGCAGGTTAACTCTGCCCACTGCCAGGAGTTCAATCCTGACCGGCTCGACATTGATTTAGTCTTCCATCCTTCCAAGGTTGGTAAAATGAGGACCCAAATAGCTGGGGACAATAAGCTGGCATTTGTAAACTGCTCAGAGAATGCTTTAAAGCACTACGGAGTGGTATATAATCTAATGTGCTATTGCTATTTCAAATATCTATTCCAAACATTACCCCCTAATGGAATTGGTGACCATGAAAGATGGAGTCGCTCATACTTCCTCTTCCTTCATTTCTTGCTCTCGTCACTGCTTACCATATAAAAGTAATTTTTTTCACCTTTTCTGTGGAAAGTGTGTAGCAATCCAAAGAAGAGAGGGTATCCCACCTTCCTATGGAGGGAACATCAGATTAACTAAGAACTTGCCAAGAAAGCATCCTATATCTTTCTCATTTAAAATGGCCAAAATAAATCACTCAGGAAAATGGCAGTGCTCTGTTGCCTAGGTTTACTTCTGTTTGAGAAATTTCAACAGGCAAGTTGCACCAAGAGGTCAAGCCATCTTACTCAAGCACTTCCTAAGAAAGGAACAGGTCAGGAAGAAGTGTGGTGCCAGCAATACGCTTATTTTTTTTTTTACTCAGCCTTACTATGCATGTATTGATTAAACCCAGCTTTATTGTCTATCAAGACAGGAATTACCCTCAGCCATTTTCTTGGATAAAAGTCATGGATATCCAGGAACAAGTTGGATTCCAAGGCAGGCCAAAAGTGTTGAAATTGTTGCACACTGCCTCAAAGTGCCGGTTTAGTATTGGTACGCTTGGGTGAAACAAGGTTGAACCATAGGCTGAGAAAAGGAGACCGGGAGCAGCAGAGGTTAGAATTTAGTCTACTTCGCTAGCCGCAGTCAAGTCCCAGCTTCTCCCTGGCAAGCACATCTCTTCCCACCCTTTGGTTCTTTATCAAGGAGAAGAAAAATGACATCTGCTGGTTCTTGTTTGGATATTGCAAAATACAATGTTTTTGTGCTACCCCTTCAAGATAGAAGAAATTGAGCAGTCTAATCTGCTGTCTTTTAAGTGATCAACATTCAGGTCTAGCCAAATTCAACAGTAGCCCCTTGTGACAACCAGCATCCCAAGCAATGGGCATGCTTCAAAGTATTTGAGGAAGCTGGGTAG
This sequence comes from Myanophis thanlyinensis, assembly GCA_017656035.1. Lineage (NCBI taxonomy): Eukaryota > Metazoa > Chordata > Lepidosauria > Squamata > Homalopsidae > Myanophis > Myanophis thanlyinensis. Next base: position 4,983 of record JAEANM010003894.1, read on the forward strand.
CTTCTGCCACTGGAAGAATAACTAGAAAATAAAGATAACTTCCTCATTCTCAGAACATTAAAATCCATCAACTCTTCAACTTCCATCTATATGCCCAACTAGCAAAACATAAAAAAAAACACCACACTGTGAGGCCCGATACTGTATACAAATGTATAGTTGTTTTTAAACTCTTTCTATGGAGTCTTTAGGGTTCAGGTTTTATAATGTAATGCGGTGATCCCAGCATGTTCTCTGTTTGTGTGAATGCTTTATTTTCAGGTGGACAATCAAATATACTATGGCAAGGGTGTCAAACTCAAGGCCCAGGGGCTGGATCCAGCCTACAGGGTACTTAGATCTGGCCCACGGGGCCACCCTGGAAACAGTGAAGGACTGGCCCGTGGTGCTTCTGCCAGTGAAAATGGGCTCTTGAGCTCCGTTTTTGGCTGCCATGGCCTCCAAAACCCTCTGCCAGTGAAAATGGAGCTCCGTTTTCACTGGCAGAGGGTTACAAGAGACTGTGGCAGCCAAAAATGGAGCTCAAGAGCCTGTTTTCACTGGCAGAGTGCTCGGGCCATCACAGGCACCCCTGACATGAGTGACATCAAGCTGCCTATGCCTACCCTGGCCATGCCCTCCCTGGCCCCCCGAGGTCACACCGAGGAGTGCAGTGTGTGAATATATTACAGGCGCAAGTCGGTAACCAGACTAATGTGCTTTTGTGGTATGATATTGTTACAGGGCTGGTTGAAGTGAATTTATAGCTAATACTGGCTTTTTTTGTTGGATTACTCCTGAGACTCTTTTCAACCTGGGCTGCAAAAAACGCATTTAACTGTTGCTTTTATTATTTAGCATAAGATTTCTAAAATGTTTATTTATTTTTAAATTGGTCCCATGACTGATTTTATATATGTATATGCTCACCTATTTTAGAATAACAGAGTTGGACAGGACCTTGGAGGTCTTCTAGTCCAACCCCCTGCTTAGGCAGGAAACCGTATACTATTTCAGACAAATGGTTGTCCAATCTCTTCTTTAAAACTTCCAGTGTTGGAGCCTTTACAACTTCTGGAGGCAAATTGGTTCCACTGATTAATTGTTCTGTCAGGAAATTTCTCCATAGTTCTAAGTTGCTTCTCTCCTTGATTAGTTTCTACCCATTGCTTCTTGTCCTTCCCTCAGATGCTTTGGAGAATAGCTTGAGTCCCTCTTCTTTGTGGCAGCCCCTGAGATATCAGAACACTGCTATCATGTCACCCCTAGTCCTTCTTTTCATCAAGCTAGACATACCCAGTTCTGACAACCGTTCTTTATATGTTTTAGCCGCCTCTCCCCTAAACACCTTTGTTGCTCTTCTCTGCACTTTGAGTCCCAACATCTTTTTTACATATGAAAAACAAAAAGAGGAAGGTGAATTATACCTTAAAGTAGAATGCTGAATTTTACTCCACTGGAACTTTCAATTTTGTGTTTTGTTCCAATGGAATTCGAAAAAAAATGACATGATGGTTGAAAGGGGTAAATTTATTTCAAGCTTGGAACTAAATATTTTTCTGTTTCATGCATATCAGTTATGCTATTATCTATTTTATAAGGTTCAGAAAATTTGGTTCTTTTATTAGAAGACAGGGATTATTATACTGTTAGAAGTCACATCAGGAGCCATCAAACTTCCAGAACAATGAAAGTAGAAATTCTCATAAGGAGAGATTTAGATAGTGAAAAACAGGACTGACTAAGTTGCTAAATGGAAGAAGAAAATAATCTGATAACTAATAGAAATGCTCAAGGAAGCAGAGTGGTTAACAGAAACATTGTACCTCTGAAGGGGATGTACAAAAAAAATCTTTTGGTTAAACTATGTGGTAAATGTGTCTATGGTTTCAGATATTATTTGGAGGCAACTGTCAGCTGTTGCAACTTTTGTGTAAACAACCACCTACATATTTAAGAATGCTGCACACAAATCCCTGAATTTCTCAGAACAATGACAGACAGACAGAGAACTGTTTCATACGGATGAAGGGTGTAGAACATTCTGGAGCAAATTTACTTTTCTTACATACATGTCTCTTGTGACAGATTAGCATGTAAATAGGCATCAGAATGTACATCTGAAGCATCATGATTTGGTTCCTGTCTCTCCTTTTCCTTAGATATTTCTTTAGAAAGAAACTGCAACTTCCTCTGGTTAAACTTTCACAATGAGTCCCCTAAGGGTTAGGGCTAAAGTTAAGGTTAAGAGTAAGGTTAAAGTTAACCCTAACCTTAATCCCAACCCCAACCTTTTGGGCACAGGGACTGGTTCCGTGGAGAGATGTTTTTCCGCAAACCACAGGGGGTGTAGTTTCTCATGCTGCCTGTATCCCATGGGTGGAGCTTCATTTGTTTGCATGGCCCGGTTTCTGGCATGCCATGACCTGATGCCGAGAACCCCTGCCTTGAGTGATGCAATGAGGTTAGTGGTAAAATAGTTGAGATATTATTTCAGAGCCAAAAGACAAAGGCAAAAACCCAGGTTTCTCCATATCCAGAACTTGCCCAGTTTACTGGGCAAATTGCAAAAGAACGGTACATTGAGAGATAATATCTCATTCTCACACACATGCTATTAATCTTATGATTTTGTGCCTTGGGGCTTGCAAACGCAGGCATTTTTGCTGTATCCCATTACCGGTGTTTCAGAAATGACAGTATGTTTAAAATAAAGTAGCTTTGTGTGGGAAGGATTGTTCTGGTTTTCCACTGAAAGGAATTTGAGCCATGCCAGCCTCCCAGCTCCTGGGAACACAGACAGAGTGAGCTGGCATGATCAGGGTAAAATAGACTTGTCCTCCTATCAATGTTGGGCATTTTGAAAATAACAGAAGTCCGTCACTATGGCAAACACAAAAACAGAGGGAAATGTTAGCAATTTATTACTTTTGGTTTTGGTCAAAAGAGGAAATAGTGGTTCTCTGCAAACTCAAGGCACTCAAATGCATAAGAACCATCTGCCTTCATGTTTTCCATTCAGTCAGGTCTGAAAATAGAGCAGTCAGAGTTCAATCCCCACTGCCTTTTTAAAAAGCTTTGGAGAGCTTTGCAGGCAGATGGGTGGATCGTGTGAAAGTGCCCTGAGATACTGAGGCTGTTTCATATGAACCTGAATAATGTTAGACTCCGAATTTTTCAGGGGAATGTCTCAGATGTTGTTGAAGGGCGATCAGGTAGATTTGGGCAAGGCTTAACTTTACAGCCTGTTCAGCATGTAACAATTTGGAATTTTGTAAGTGTGTTAATGACTGCACCACTTATATGGCTGATGTGGGCCACTCACATAAAAAATCCAGTTGACGGAAAGCAAGCTAGTGAAGCAAAGAACTCTCCCTGATTTTGGGGGAAGAGGACTTCTGAATAGAACCTAAGGAGCTAAGAAAATTTCATAGTTTAAGAGTTGCTGAAAACTGAGTAGCATATTGTCCATTTGAATCAAGACACAGGAAGGATGACTTTGAAGATTGCCTGTCCGATCGGAGTAACTTTGGTTAATGGTTCTTGAACGTTTCTTGGTTCATAATTGGCTTAGAGGCCTGAACCCCATATCTCACTATTGAATATAACAAGTCAGAAGCATTGTAAGAAGGGTGTGATCTGAGAAAGCCTAGCCAAATACTGTAAGCAAATTCCAAGCCAGAGAGGCAGGTTAGCGCTGGCATTTTGAGCCAAAAAAAGACCGATTGGCAGATATCTGTTGAGTGCTGGACTGCTCTGTACTATTAATCTGCGATATAATACTTCATAGCATGCAGTATTTATTCCCCCAAGAAAGAATAGCAAAAAGAATTTTTTTTCTACATTTTGTTCACAATAATCTGAAAACTTTCAAAATGCTTACTTGAAACTACAATAAGAAAAGCTAGAGGAGACACAATGAAACAATAGAGATTAATGAGAAGATACAATGAAGGGTGTTTTTTTTTTAAAAAACTATATTACAGAAACTTGATAATAGCATAAAAACATGTTCCAGTACTGTGACTGATAAGACACAGAATGGGTCACAAAATGGAGCTGTGATCCAAAATGACGTGAAGTGTCCGTGTTCCCATGTGTCTTGGGCTGGTGGGTAACATGTCATGTGGATACCCTACTCCAGGTATCTGATCTCATTGATCAACCTTGAGAGGTTATGGCTAGTCTTAAATTGACTGGCATTGTGAAGTATCCTTCCTCAATCAGCTGGTTCCTCAGAACAGTTTATGTGAGTGGGAGCTAATAGCCAGCTTACTTCCTGCCACAATAGAGAGACAATTATAGTAATGCTTTAGTTTTCGCATCTCCTGTGGCCTCCATGGCTGTGAAAACGAGATAGAAAAGGTGGAGGTGACTAAACACATTTTTTTGCTTTTTGTTTTAATTTAAAATGGTCTTTTTAAATTTGTCAGGGGGAAAATACAGGAAATTATCCGTTTGGGGCAGCTGGGAGGGGATCATATTAGGTAATTTATAACTGCCTTAGTCATTCCAAATTGTGTGCTGTTAGAATATCATAGATAATAAGTGAGTTGACTGAGGAAGAAGATGGTCTAGTATTTTGGACATTTTTATTTTGATTGTTTTATTCTTGGGTCAGGGTTTACCATCCAAGTCTTTCTTCACTGGGGAAATTTACAAATATTGCAAACAGAGCCATATGTACTCAGCTTTGAGTAGGTGTCAAACCTTTTGCGCACTGAAAAACTGAGTAACAGAACTTGGGAAATATTAAAGAAGAAAGTATCTCTGAGACACAAAGGAAGCATTTTGCAAGCCATGGTGCACTCTAAATACACTTTATACCCAAATGAAAAAAAAAGCATGCCTTGCTGCTGAGATTGGAAAATGCTTCTTAGAAATAGAACAATGCTCATTGTGGTCATCTATAAATTATAAATATTTGGCAGAATGAACTCTTGGATACACATGAATTGAAGAAATTATGTATATAGGTTCTTGGTTGACTGAATTATTGAAGAAATGTAAGATAGATATAGGGAAATGAAAACATCTTAGCAAACCCTTTTGTAAATATTGAATGGTAAATTGGTTCTTAATGCATTTTAAATTGTTTTAATTTAAAAAAAAATTAAATCTTAATTCAATCGGCCTTAATTTAATTTAATTTTAATTGGTTTTTAAACTGTCTATCTGTGTGTTTTATTGGCTGTACACCACCCCTAGTCCTTCGGGAGAGGGGGCAGTATATAAATTTTGACAAATAAATAAATAAATAAATAAATAAATATAAGTTAAGTGTCAAATTATGTCTTGAAAATTCATTGAAGTTTCTTCTAATAGCTTAATTTACACTTGCGTTAAAATATGGTTCTTTTTATGTTTTGCCAATTTAGTGAACATCTGTTGGGTTTTGTATATATGGGAAAGAGCTTACATATGGCATATATTTATATTCTACAGTTAAAAATCTAAATGTTTTGCTTCAGGATTCTTGCATATTTTGTACAGATTCCAATAATTTTTCTGATATTTTTTACTCTGGTCTCAAGCTTACAGTATCTTTGATACTTCTACAAAAACTGACAAACTTCTATTCCATTCATGCTAACAGTTTGCACATCTCTTGTCATCAGCTCTTTCACAAAATCTGCAGTTTCCTTAGTTTTTAACCAAGAACTCCTATAATAAGGATTCCCAAAGACTGAAGTTTGAAAAAACAATATTGTGTTAGTGGTATTCATTTAATACATGTCTTTGTACAGGCTTAGTTAGAAATTAAGAATTGTTGTAATTACTAAATTTATACTAAAGGAAAAGAACATTATAATTAATCAATACGGATATGTTCATAAAGATACTGAGTGTGGAGGATCCAACAGTTAGAAGAATGTCTAAACCAAAGACCTATTTTAGCTATTGGTAAATAATGAATCAATTCCCATACCAGGGAAAATTGTACTGTGAATTCAACTCTGGTATTTTCTAAGCCACCAAAAAAACATTGTGTTATCTGTTGACTCTGTAGGATATAGGATGAAAAAACTCTTAAATGCAAATATACAAGAGCTTTCATTTCTGTATGTGTATGGTTTCTGTTGTGTCTGTGCATGTGCAGAACTCCTGCATTACCTAATGCTTTCCCAGCATGGGAAAACCCTGTGATTTGATTGGCTGCAGGCTGACAGCTCTCTATAAAAGAGACCTGCCTGCCTGCAGCCCCTTGTTAGCTGATCAGAGCCTTTAATAAAGCATTACTGGTTCATTGTTGATCTGCCTCTTCATTTCCTACCCACTACATTACACTGGTGATGAAGGTGGAATGTTAAGAGCAGACCAGACAAGAATCACTAACCAAGCCACGGCAAGGAAAAAAACCTGCAAAACGGACAAAATGGCTTCAGCAGCTCCATCCCTCACGTTTTCTCCTACAACCCTAAGAGAGAAACGTGGAGCACATTTCTGGACAGATTCAAATTCTTCATAGAAAGCAGCAACCTCGAAGACCTCCCAAAAAAGAAGAAGCAGTCCGTCTTCTTGAATTATTGTGGATCGGACGTATTCGCAATGGCCATTGCCCTCATGGCACCACAGACACTCAAAGAAGTCTCGTGGGTGACCCTGATGGCAAAACTACAAGGCCACTATGCCCCCCAACCTTCTGAGATATCCCGGCAGAACGCATTCTACAAAAGGAACCAGGAAGAAGGTGAATCCATCTGCAATTTCCTTGCAGCCCTAAGAAAAGCCGCCATCCAGTGCGACTTTGCAGACCTAGATCGAATGCTATGGGACAGACTCGTGCATGGCTTGAGATGACAAACTCAAGCAAAGATTAATGGCAAGAAGCACCCTCACGCTGCAAATCACCATTGAAGAAGCCACTGCAGCAGAGGCAGCATATAAACCCCAAGACCAGAGAAAGACATCTGCCATCCACCAAGCAACCTGCGAAGACGATGATGGTTCAGATTCAGCAGAAGATGGTGAGGTCCACCTGGTCAAGCCCACAAGGGGACCCAAAGGTTGCCAAAGGTTGCAACACCATGTGTGGGGGCTGCGGCAGGAACCATGCCAGGCAACAATGCAGATACCTGACCACAATCTGCAGAAGGTGCAATAAAAAGGGCACCTATCAAGAGTCTGCAGAGCAAATTTGGGAACATCAGCAAATGCCCCATCCCAACCACAAAGGAACAACCAATTTAGATGGGGACCAGCCAAACAGAGAACACCTGAAGAAGGCTGCTTCACTATCAAGGCATGAACAAACCAGATGACCGGAGAAGACATGCTGCAGTAGAAACCCAGAAGATCCAAGATTCCAGTCACCCTCAGAATAAATCACAAGAGTGCGACATGGAACTGGACACAGGATCAGCAGTTACCATAATGGCTTGGGACACAATTAAAAGACTAATGCCAAGCCTCAACCAATTGAAGCTGCGGAAATGCCTAATCATCCTTAAAGACTATCAAGGAAACAATATTCCCATAGCAGGATGGGAAAATGTCCCAGTAAACTACTGGACCTTCCAGGGGGCGCTTTGCCTCATCATCGTCAAGGGGAACCTGCCAAGCCTCCTGGGGCTGGACTGGTTCAACGCCCTGGGCATGGGCGTGACAGGAGTCATCCACAGCATCTGGAATAATGCGACCCAAGGACTGGCCGAGGAATTTGCAGAGGTTTTCGAGAACCAGCTTGGCAGGTACAAGGGGACCCCTATCTCATTCAGCCTAGACCCCACGATAGCACCCATTAGAATGAAACTGCAGAGAGTCCACTTTGTGGTCAAGCCAAAGGTGGACGAACAGCTAGACAAATTAATTAAACAGGGGATACTTGAGCCAGTAGACCATGCCATATGGGAAACCCCAATAGTGATCCCTATTAAACCGGATGGCTCAGTCAGAATCTGCACTGACTACAAATGTACAATAAATAAAGCCCTGCAGCACCATGCCTACCCAGTCCCCATCGTCCAGCACCTTTTACATTCCCTCCGCCAAGGGAAAATATTTGCCAAGCTTGACCTGGCTCAGGCATATCAGCAATTGCCTGTGGAAAGCAAAATAGCAGAGGTGCAAACGATAGTCACCCAAACTAACTCAACCACCACCCCAACAACCCAGAGCCAAGCCTGAAAACATTCCAGGAAGGGGACACAGTTTTCACCAGAAACTATGCTGGCGACCCCCTCTGGCTCTTGGGCACCATCACAAGGACCACAGGTCCCTGGTCATACATTCTCACCCTAGAGAATGGAAGAGAATGGCAAAGACACATAGATCATATCAGATGCAAGCTCGAACTGAGCGACACGGACTGAGGGGGGAAGGAAAGCCAACTGGGAAGCGAACAACAAACAAGCAGCTCTGGACAGAATTCAATGGAGACCAGATAAAAAGCTGCAAACAACCCCAGACACGAGTCAACGGAGGCCATAGGAGACGTAGAAGGAGAAACACCAGTCATCCTACCTGAGGCCATCACCCGGAGACCAGAGGCCGCACTTGCTGCAGAGGCCCAACAGCCACAGGAAGAACAAAGACAGGAGACTAATCCAGAGGTGACCACTCCCGATGAAAATGCAGCAAGAATAAGACCAGACATGCGCAGATCAGAGAGAGAGTGTAGACAGCCTGCTTACCTAGATGAATATGCATGCCAAATCCACCACATGGACTGTTGGTGCCAGCTGGGTTGTGTCCACACATGCGCAGAACTCCTGCATTACCTAATGCTTTCCCAGCATGGGAAAACCCTGTGATTTGATTGGCTGCAGGCTGACAGCTCTGTATAAAAGAGAGCTGCCTGCCTGCAGCCCCTTGTTAGTTGATCAGAGCCTTTAATAAAGCATTACTGGTTCATTGTTGATATGCCTCTTCATTTCCTATCCACTACATTACACTTTCATTTTTATTTGCTATAACAAGACTGATATTTATTTGCTATAACAAGATTGATATTGCTAGGTGGTGTCCATGAGACTCATACTACAGTAGTAAGCAAAATTCTGAATAAGATTTAAGCAGATGGAGAACAGCTATGCCTGTGTGATACCTGACACAATGCTGACTTTTCCTAGGAATATGAAGTGTGATTGATACATTTTTGTACAGTTCTTCCTCAAAGAATCTAACATGTGGGATAGGATCCCCAAGAAAAATACATTGTGACCTTTTGTCCTCTTTTCCCAGGGAGAGCCTGGGAAAGAAGAGAAGAACTGCACAGTTCTATTGTCCAGAATCCAAGCAAAACTTTTCAGAATTTTCATTGTGCATAGCTTGAAAGAAAGAGTGCAGATGCCTTGTCCCATTCTGGAGAAATTAGCCCAGAAGGCATTTATAAATATTTAAATTTAATGAAAAAAGTATGTGTATTACAAAGTGACAAGAAATAAACACATATTAGCAGAGGGGTGCAAAAGCAGAAGTGAAAAAGTCAACATAAGGAGATTCCAATCTACAGTACCTGCCAATGTGCAAAGAGGTAGACTGTTGCTTTCTTTTTAAAAAAATTAAACAAACAATGAATCGTAAAAGAATCCCTAACTGTTATAGTTCAAATATGTTGATTTTTGTTGGTTTTATCTGTATAGATTCAATTTAGGCACATAATGAAATTATACATTGTGTTGAATATTCAACTGAGCAAAAAGTCAGCAATAGACATCAAATAAACATCTTTTCAGATGTTTAAGCTCATTAGAATGATCATGGAATGGAATCTAGAGTTGTATTATTTTTAGTATATGATTTTTAAAAAAAAATTAGAAAATTGGTGTGGGAGCATTCTGTGATTTTATTTGCTTGATAATGGTGTAAAGCACATTTATCAGTAATGTAAAAACAGCTTTGAAGTAATTTATTATAGTATGTTGCACAGTCAGCCAAAGATTAGGGCTGGATTTGACATTTTCATCTAACTATTAAGTACTTTCCAAGGATGTGGACTAGGGGGAGTTTCTTGTCTGGTGGTGTTGAGGTACAGTATATCATAAGGTATTAAAAATATCAAAGTTCTTCCAAGTAAAGCTGCCTTCTGCAATTAACTGATGATTTGTCAATGCCAATGGTGTTCAAGCAGTGCTCCAGGTGTTTTGGGATTTCATCAAAAGCACCTATTACGATTGGTACCATCTTTGCATTGTTTTTATCACAGTTGTTGTGTTTCTATTTGCAGGTCTTTGTATTTTGTGTTTTTATCCAGTTCTTTCACTTCTATTCTGCTGTCTTATTATTATGATTACTCGCACTCAGCCAGATGTTTAGACTGAATGTGGCATTTTTATCCATCTATTCCTTCCCAAGGAACTGGAACAGGCAAATTATTAGCTCATTCAATCACCTTTATAAGTAACTCAAGGCATTGAGCATATTCTTATTCAAGTAAGGCTAAGATGACCCAGGCACCAATTGGGACCCAGATGACCCAATTAATTTCTAACCTGCTGATTAAAACAGAGGAATGTCAGCCTCTACCCCATTCTAAGTGTATATCCTTATTCCGGTACTCGCTTATATCAAGGACTAACAAGCAAATAAAGAATGAGGCTATTTAGGCTGGCTTGGTTCCTTACCTTCACATATATGTGACTTCCTCTCCCAATCTTTACATGCTGAATAAGAAAGCCTAAAAAAGTTGAACTCACAAATGCAGCTAGCCATGTGATTTAGAACTCTGCTTTATTGGCCAAGGAAAAAGTGCCAGAACAGAAGGAGGTAAAGGCCGAGCCCCCATATATGACCCTCTCCCAATTTATTTATTTATTTATTTATTTATTTGAAAACTAATTTAAAACCCCCAACTGATAGTACTAGGCCAGACCAGTCTGTTGAAACAAGTAGGTTTTTAATGTGCGCTGGAAGGTCTATAGGTCCGTGATGATCCGGATCTCCGGGGGCAATTCGTTCCAAAGGGAGGGTGCACCCACAGAGAAGGCTCGAACCCTCGGGACTGTCAGACGACACCGTCCAGACAGTGGAACCCCAAGGAGGCCCACCCTGTGGGAATGCACAGGTCGGCTGGAATAGTATGTTGCACAGTCAGCCAAAGATTAGGGTCCCAAGCCATGGAGTGCCTTGAAGGTAAGAACCAGCACCTTGAATCGCACCCGGAAGGCCACAGGGAGCCAGTGCAGCTCACGCAGGAGAGGTGTAATATGGGAGTTCTGAGGAGCCCCCAGAATAACCCGCGTGGCCGCACTCTGCACCAACTGCTCAGTCTTCCATCTGCTTACAATTTTTCACATGATCTGCCAAATAAAGGGAAGACTTTGCACTGTATCTTGATCTCATATTGCAACACAATACTGTAAGAATACAATTCATTCAAATATAGTAGTGATAATAAATTGATGGTAAAATTTGTGCTGGGACAGTTCTCTAATTCATGGTCACAATTCTAAATAGCGCCATATAATGTCTACAGCAACAATTTAATGATAATAATAGTTTATCAAATTCATTTTCTCAGTTTTATTTCTCTCAGTACATCCTTCCCTGAAAACCAATGAATTTTTATCTAAGTACTGGATAGAATATGATCCCACATTTAGCAAGGATTAAAGATCACTAAACTGCCTGCCTTAACAAAGCCTGCTGTGATTAAATGGGCCTATTTATGCCAGCAAGAGTGTCATCCTGTCCTCATCAGCAAAACACTTCTTCACACTGCAGGACTTCTATCTATTTCTTCTTATACCTTTGGGGAAAAGAGTGCTAGTTACCTTTATGATTTTTTTTCTCCTCAGTGATTCCAAACTCTTTGTTGCAATGTACAAATTATTTCCTTCCATTTGCACAAAGAGAATAGGATAATAGAACCATAGAAAGAAAACATCAGAATCTGAACATGAAAGTCAATCTGAGGGGTGCTGCTATCCAAGTACAGGTGGATTATTCCCACCTTTAATAACACCTGAAAAATGACCAACCGCTACCTAAACACACAATCCCATCACCACTCTGCACAGATTAACTCCTTAGCCAAAACCCTCATCTCCAGAACCAAATGCCTAGCTGACAAAGATCACCTGAGAACAGAACTACACACCCTCACTAACATATTAATTTCCAACGGATTCCAAAGAAACAATATATACTGTATATATATCAACTCTCTGATTAAATCCCTGCATAAAGTTGATATTCATGTCCTTAAATTAGCTTTAGACATCTCCCAATTCTACTCTGTGCTAATGATGCAGTTCTACTTTCCTTGTCATCTGTAATCATGAAGTAGACACTAAGAATCCTAAATGGGCAGCATATAAATTTTAAAAATAAATAAATAAGGAACAATTGATTATCAACTCAAATGTTAAATATAAAGTTTTAGTTTTTCCAATAAAAAACAAGGGCACAAGTGGACAGTTGATTCCTAAGAATTAAAGCAAGTCAAATATTTTAAATATTATTTCATAGTATTTCAGGCCTCTAGGAAATTAGCAGATCATGTAATTTATGCCCCTGCTACAGCCCAAAAAAGCACATTAGCAAAAACTAAATTTTATTGGCAAGAGGGAGCAAATTATATTCCACAGTAATCAAACTGTTTACAGCTAAAACAACTGCCCAACTATATGGAATACAACAAACCTAAGGGATACCAGTCAATCAAATTTCTTTAGGGTTTTCTTTTATACCCAAAGTGCACATCTAATGCAATCTTGAGGCTTGAAGTTAACATGCCAAATGTTAAGGTCAAGGCGTAGACTAGGATTTTAATCTCAACTCAGAATCATATTTGACTCTACAAACCTGATGCCTTTGTTATTGTCAGACAGCTATCAATCCCATTGGCATCATACCTATATAAAAAAACTTTTGAATCTTGGCCTCTCTCCTGAATATTTAAGTCAATTAACCCCTGAGAAGGCCAAATCAATAATAAAATAAAGGAAGATTTCATGGCATTCTTTACTTACATTGCCCTTATGGACGCAGGGAGACAGAAATTCTGGTTCATGTCCTGATAAGGTGTCCTTTTAATGATGTCTCAAGACACGTTTTTATCTTTCCGATTATCTATAAATTTGAGAGTCATAGTAATAAATGTTATGATTTATTACAATTTAAAGGAAGCTAACTCTATATTTGTCTACCAGATAGCCAAATATCTTCTTTAAGTCATACAGATGCATCAAACTTCTAATTAGATATGTTTTCTAGTCTAATTATTTTCTTTTTCCCTGATAACTAACCCTAACTGGCCTTTGCTCACTCAGAATTAGCATTATCTATCCATCCAAAAACCTATGCTGGAAGAATTTATTGATTACATTGGCAATTGTTATTTTTTTTCTCTTGGACAGTTCTGACCTGTTGCCCAATGATGCTGTCCTAATTTTACATGTGCAGAACAGGATAGGCAAATCTATTTGTTGATTCTTTCAGCTTTCTTGTTCTCAATTTCGTATTTCAGCAAGCAAGATACACATACATCAATTATAGCACTGAAGTACAAATGGGATAACTCTGTCCATCATCTCTAAATTCCTTTTGTCCCTTATCTACAGCCCAAATCCAAATGAATGAAATTAATAAACAACAATAAGATACTGGAATTCTGGACGTTGAAATTCATATGTCTTAAAATTGCTAAGGTATGAACAATTGACATAGCACTGCTGTATCCAGATATTTACCATAGGCTACAGCAAGAGGGCAGAAGATAAAACAAATCAGAAAGTAGGAGGACCTGCCAGGATCTTCTTGAAAGATCCCTTAAGCAACATCCTGATTCCATGAAATATTGATTACTTTACTTCAAAGTTAACTGATGGTGTAGCAAAGTATGGTCGTGCTGTTGCCATAGAATATAATCAGCTTACATGATAAAAACTACTTTACATTAGTGGGAGACTTATGCCTGATTTACTTATGAGCTAGGAATGAGATGAAGACAACATCTTGGGGACATGGATTTTATTTCTTTATTTTAAGTCTAATTGTTGTATGTTAGAGCAGTGGTGGTGCTGTGGTTAGAACATAGTACTGCAGGCTACTTCTGCTGATTGCCGGCTGCCAGTAGTTCGGCAGTTCAAGTCTCCCTGGCTCAAGGTTGATTCAGCCTTCCATCCTTCCAAGGTCAGTAAAATGACAATCCAAATTGTTGTGGGCAATACGCTGACACTGTAAACCCACTTAGAGAGGGCTGTAAAGCATTGTAAAGCAGTATATAAGTGCTATTGCTTATGATACAAATCACAGCAGTGACAAAGACTGTAAAGGAAATAATCAGTTATGGGAATCAAATCACCTCTAAAGGACATCTGAATGGAAGAGGTTGCTTTTAGCCTTATTTTTAGGCAGAGATGAATATTCATTCTTTTTCTGACTTTTAAAAAAATGGTTATGATTGTTTTACAAGGCTGATATATAATAGAAAGATATAAACAAGAATATTTCTGTTTTACAGAAACTGATCTGGTAAACTGAGAAAGCAGAAGTGAATGCAACTGTACAATAGAATGCATACTCCATAATGCCACAACCTTCTTCACGAGGTTTCATTTCAAGAATTATCTCTTTGGTATCTGTGTAGCTTGTTGAGGTCAGTTCCACTTGATTGGGTCAGTATAGATATGATTGTTTCAAAGGGTTCAAGAACCATTTTCATTAGCAAGAACAATTACATCATCTGCCATCCCATTCAATCTTCCCTGTTCCTGTAAGATTAGTGCAATCTTTGCAGGAGCTGTTGAGGTGGGGGAAAGGTCAGATTTTCCAATTAACAATATATTGTTGAGAACTGTTCCTGTAATGCATAGTATTTGGGAGGTTGTTTGATCCTTAATAGACAATTAAGACTTGGAGATGAAAAATCCTTGAACTGGTCATACTTCCACTTCTCCTTTTCATGTATAATTTTACGAAACATATACAAATGGCTTAATTATCTCTGGATCTAATTCTAAGTTATATATTTCAATTTTCTTCCAGTGCTTTTATTATCCTTTGGTTATGATAAAGCTAAGTATTATATCATTAAGGACTGGTTTTCTAAAATTCTTTTTCTAGTAACTAATAACTGATTTACTGATATGAGCCTTAATTTGAAAATGGATATGAAAGCATTCATTCTTATTAGTTTAAATATTTGATTACTGACTGTTCTAAATAAGAGAGTCAAAGAATGAATTTTATGTTTATTAAGATATAGGACAATTAGGAGGTTTTGGTTTGAGAAATGGGAAAATATGCTGCATGATGCTGTTTTGTTTTATTTTGTTTTCAATAGGATTTGTATAGAGAAAACAGCCCGATGTTCATCCAACTTTACATCCTGGTTAAATCACACACAATAACAATGGTCAGGTTTTCCTTGTCATTTATAAAACTGAAACAAGTAGATTTCTACTATAATTTGCTCTTCTCTATATTTTTTAATAAAAATCTTGCATTTATGTGTGTAAATATATCTGTGTGCAGCCAGCCATACAAACATACACAAACCTGTTTGGTCCTTCATTTCAGCACTCGGAACTGCCACGATAAACACCTGCATCTCAAAATATAACACTAAATATAAACAGGACTTCAAATTGATACTGGGTTTAACTTCACGGGATACACTTTGAGCTAATTCTAAAATGCTTTTTCAGCAGTCTTGCCTCCATTTTGATAGTAGTTCTTTCATACCCAAAGGATAATGGTGCTTCCCTATGGTGTCACCTTACAAAAGGGACAATGACAGCCTTGGCTAATAGCCATGAAAAACAGGTTAGGTAGTGGATGAGCAACTGGATCTATAGAAGCACAGCTGCTTGTCAGTGAGAGTGGCTTTTAGAGATCAAAAGACTGTAGCATTTCTACAGACCTTGGTCCTTTTGTTCATCCTAGCTTCAGGGGACGTTGGCTGGCTTTTTACAGCAACATTGCATTTAAACCTTTGCTTCTGCACGTAAGTGGGTTTAGAAGAAAACATTACAGCAAATGATGATGGCATTCTGCTGCTTAGGAGACTGTTAATCTTTATTACACAGAGAGGCGAGAAAGATTAAACAGCATTTTTTCAAATGTTATAAATCTCTGCACTTTATTTGAAGCAACGCTGCTGAATATAAAGGATCTATTTCTTCCTGCATAATTATCTCCTACAGAGATCACTGTTTAGAAATACATCTTGACTTTTTCTTTGAGGCACTAAGAAATGGGGATCTAAGAAGCTGTTTGGCAGACAGATCTGGCATATGTTTCTTTACCACATTGAAAATAGCAATTAGGATATTGTGTGATATTTTGAACAAATTAGGCTTGCATCTTCTTATAGAAGGGGCACTGTGACTTTCTGCTGGAGTCCTGGAACTATTCAAAGACCACTTTCTCTGGTATTCCATACCAACAGTGTTCTGTGAAATGTTGGAATTCCTCAAAAGCTTGCTACTGTTTACTTTGGGGCTTTTAGCTAGAAGAACAAAACTAGTGGGCAGGTTTCCCTGAAACTTCTAAATTCTGCTAATTCCTACTGATAAGTAGTAACATTGAGCATGTTTGGGGGTATATCCACATAGCATTTGATTTAATCTTCCAACCTCCCTGAAGTATCTCATGTTATCTTTCAAGTTGGAGGCTGCAGTTAGTTCAAAATGTAGCCACGCGGGTAATTATGGGAGCTCCTCGGAGCTCCCATGTTACATCTTTCCTGCGCGAGCTGCATTGGCTTCCTGTGGCC
>JAEANM010003895.1:0-21623 GCA_017656035.1 Myanophis thanlyinensis
ACACACACACACACACACACCCTGCAGAATGGTAAAGCAGTAAATAGCAAATTTCTACAGCTTTTTCTTAAGTTACCAACATTTTTTAACACGGCTTGGAAAAAGTCCACAAGAAGGAAGGCGTTTAGGAAATCATCAGATATATTTATAATCCAGTCGTAATGCACACTTTAAAATCAATTCCTCTCTGTGTGGAGCCCTATAAAAATGCAATTTCCCCGACAGCTATATTTTTGGGTGTCAGATCCTGCAGGAATCTCCTGAGAAGACAATATTTGCTACTGACTATTTGGAGATATTTTTTTCCCCTCCCCTTGCTCATCTGTTAACATTTTCTCTCCTTGTCTTTGGCAGGCTACCATCCATCACCAAGCTGAATGGAAGTGTCATAATGGACGGAGAACGAGAAGACTCTGAGAGATTTTTCATTCGCTATTACATGGACTTTCCACAGGAAGAAGCTCCTTTCAGGTGAGGAATTACCCAGAAGTTTGTGTAATGATTTAAAAAAATCTTTAGCTGTTCAGCGTAGTTTTGAAGACATGAAATATAAATTGAGGTGCTCCCGGGTCAGAATTTTGTTCTAAGTCACTCCCCTGATAAAATTAGGCAAGCTGCAGAGCCTCGCTGTGTCTCATTTATCTTCACTATGGAGTCTCATATATATTACTGACTTATCTCGCAAGCCGCAAATGAGTAAATTACCATTTGAACAGCTACAGATATCGGTAAGCACTTCCAGGGCTGATGAAAGACAATAAATAACAGGCAACTGACTGAATGCTTTATTACCGATATTTGTAACACATTGTTAATGAATAATTAAGAGGAACAGTCGAGCTTTGGCTGTCAGGAAGGTTGCCATCTGAAGCAGATACTGAGGAAGCAGAGAGTAGAAAGAGATAATGTAATAGAGTGATACAATGCAGGGGTGCGGCTTAGTTGACTGCTAGAAGGGGCAGCTAAAGCCAACGGGCCAAGAGTCATCCCAACGGAAGACTTTGCACGCAGGGCCACGGGCCACATTGATTACATTTTCGGCTCTTTGACCCTCCCTTGCCCTTCCTAAACCAGATATTGAGACCCTTGAATGAGTTCAACGGTGAATTGTCAGGGCAATTCCAGAAAAGATAAAAGATATTAAAAAGCTCGGCGCAGAGGAATCTTAAAAAGGTGTGTAGTCTCTTGTATACTCGATACCGTTGAGTTTCCTGTGATTTTTAGTTCGGTTTTGCCTCGGCGGGGTTTTTTTTTTTTCCACCAACCCACCCCATCAGTTCCCAGCAGGTTAATGCAGAAATTGCCTTTCGCCTTCCCATTTCCTCCCCTCCCCCCAGTTCATAGCCTTTGAATAACCCTGGGCTTCCCTCCCCCAGCCTGATTGTTCAATGGCCCCTTTGTCCAGCTGCCCTCACCTGTGTGGGGTCTTGAAGAGACCTGTGCCCTCAACGGAGACTGGCTTTCCAGTCCACCACACCAGTGTGCCATTTCAGGACCCTTTGGGGGCTGTGAATAACTGAGACGGCGTCCCCAGAGGATCGAGCTTCAGGTTCCACATCCTGCATCTTTAGTTCATGCTTGAAGTTCATGCTCCTGACTTTTTCCTGCCCCCAATAACTCAAGTTTCTTTCAACCCTTTTTCCTTCTACAGCCTTGATTACAACCACCCTTCTTTTCCCCTTTCGGTTTTTTTTCCCTCTTTCCTGCCCTTCCAAAATTGATACGTGATTTTTTTTATAGGACCACATCCCTAAAAACGATTATTAACAGCCAGGATATTAATAATAACAACACAATCGTTCAAAAAGGAGTTGTTTTTTTCCCCTCTTATTTTTCCAAACTGATGAACTGCCATCCTGGTATCCCAAGGTATTATTAATTCACCAGATCTTCACAGCTTGTTTAAAATGCCCACACAGATTTCATTTGCGGTAGGATTGCCTAAGAGTGAGATGACAAAAGAAAAGATCTTTTGTGTTTGTTTCTGACTGCTTAAGTGTTCTTGTTAGATCCGGAGACAAAAAGATGTGCTTCCCAAACACAATTAGAGTAATGATGAGCTTAAAAGTCCTACAGTTTAAGACTTGGATACAGTCATAGTTAAGATGCTGAACCAAGGGACCACAAAATGTATAACAGCAGCCTCGGACCAATTACTCATTTCAACCCAACATTGTTTAACAGAATTGTGCCTTTTGGGGTATGTGTGTGTGTGAAATGAGTGACCTTGTGCATACCAGCTTGTGTTCCCAGGAAGAAGGCAGGATATGGATATGATAAATGGAAACTT
The DNA here is from genome assembly GCA_017656035.1 of Myanophis thanlyinensis. Taxonomy (NCBI): domain Eukaryota; kingdom Metazoa; phylum Chordata; class Lepidosauria; order Squamata; family Homalopsidae; genus Myanophis; species Myanophis thanlyinensis. The sequence continues at coordinate 2,291 of JAEANM010003895.1, forward strand.
CCTCACTTTGGAATAAAACTACAGTGTTTTCCTGAAAATAAGACAGGGTCTTATGTTGTTGGTTTTTTTTTTGCTCCAAAAGAGGGCTTATTTTCCAGTTAGGTCTCATTTTCAAGTAAATATGGTACTAAAAGTGTCCACCTGACGATCTTAACTGGGCTTATTTTGGGAGTAGGGTTTATATTGCAAGCATCCTGAAAAATCATGCTAGGTCTTATTTTGCAGTTGGGTCTTATTTTGGGGAAAACATGGTTGCTTATTTTTTAAAAAAAAAAAAACATTCCAGCAGTTTTCGATCCAGTTGAGGACAATAGTTTTGCTGTCCCCAATAATTCTGCATTGTCCTTATCTTTGTTTCGTAAGAAGAGATTGGGCAACCATTTGGAATGGGAACGGAATGGGATTGGACTAGAAGACCTCCAAAATCCCTTCCACCTCTGTTACTCTGTTATCACCTGGTGAGCAGTTTTGGCCTTAGGGTGGGTTGGGAGAGGAAACAGTTGTGAAATCTCCAATCCACTTGGATCCCCTTTTGTTTGGATGACAACGGCACGTCTACCTCTCCAGAAGCAGAGTCTGCAGTCACCTCAATGGAAAAAAACGAGTCTTTTTCAGAGCTCTGTGGAACGAGCCGTGGATCCCATTGTACGAGAACTGACGGAATGAATGGAGGTGTTGAAACCCATCCTGAAAAGCTGCCTTTCACTTTCCACTATTGATTTAACTGCTGCTGTCAGTCATCGCGGGGTTGAGAGAATGCGTCTTCCTTATCTCCTAAATCGTCCTTAGCCAAAACGGACCACGTTTGCTCTCCGCGTTAATTGCAAAGCCAAGCACAGCAGCCCCTTCTCCAAATACTCGCCGTCTGTGAAAGCTGGTTTTGTCCACAACGGTAGAGAAGAAACCCAGCGCGCTGCATCCACCCCTTCATATTGCAGACAGACAGACAGACAGACAGAGGCTCTGCTGTGGGTGGAATACCCTTACCTTTAACACCAGTCCCCAGGGAGGTGGGCTCCCTTCCCGATTTGCCAGGCCCCATCATCCCCTGACAGGAGCAATGACACAGCAGCGATCATGGTTTCGGCCTGAGCCAAGAAGGAAACAAATGGGGCTTTCAGTCCTGGGCATCCCTTAGAGACTCTGAAATGTTATCCCCTCCAATCTTAACCACTCTTTGTTTTTATCTTTTCAGCTACCTTGGACTTTGGGTTGACTTTTTGCCACTTTCCCAGCCCAGCAGAAGAGATGCTCCTTCCTCATTATTAACGAGAGATATCTGAAAAATGCCTGGTTTTGGGGGAGGGGGGGGGAGGGCAGAGACAAGGAAGCAAAGACAGAAATCTCTAAACCAGGAGCATAAACAAGAGGGTGTTTATCTCTGGGAGGCAGAAGAAACTTGTGGAACGGGTTCGTGGCCATCCAGGCAGTGCTTGCCCCACTTATTTTCTTTTCTGCCCATTCGTTCAGCCTCGTCCTCCCTTTGCAAATGCCAAAAGGAACGGAATTCAGATCTTCCAGAAGGGCAGAAGCAAAGTTATGCAATTAATAGCTGTAAACATTTCAGCCAGTGAATGAATGAATGCTACCAAGGGAGCAGAAGAGAGATTTTGGGGGGGGGGGGGGGGAGGAGTGGGGGGGCATGTCATGTTTTTTTTTTTACCCCTAGCCCCCTGAGGATGTGGAACGTTGGTCTCTGCGGCATTCAGCAGGACGGATTGGCAGGAGCGTGTTGAAAGCACGGTGTCTGCGGAGGTTTATTACAGGGCTACCACTGTACAGGTAGTCCTCGACTTACAACGGTTCATTTAGGGACCGCTCCAAAGTTACAACGGCCTTGAAAAAAAGAGACGGCCGTTTTTCACCCTTTTAGCGACCATTGCAAGCCTCCCCGCAGTCACGTGATTTCCCTTCGGATGATTGACAACCGACTCCCATTGATGACGTGTTGCAAGGGTCCCCCGGAGTCGTGCGGTCTCCTTTTGTGACCAGCAAATTCAGTGGGGGAATTCACCAGATTCACTTCTAATTTTAAGAAGCGCAGCGATTCGCTTCACGAATGAGGTGAGACAAGTCGTAAAACGGAAGTGAGCTCACTTAACAGACCTCTCACTCAGCAACATGAACTTTGGGCCCAGTTGTGGCCGTAAGTTGAGGACTGCCTGTGTAGTTCGTGCACATTGTGAGACTTTGGAGTTGCACCTGCCCTGCCCCTAAATGCATGCGGTCTACACGTTCGATACTAGCTGGTTGGGCTGTGACCTGACACCTTTGCCAAATTTGGTGAAATTCAGGGGGTGCCATGCCCTGAGTCAAATCATTAGGGGCCAGAATTAGAGATGGCCCAAGCCACTGGCCTTCAGCTGATTCTGATGTCCAGTACTGACGTCTTCAAAAACTCAAAATGGCATGGATCCAGGCTCCTTAAAATAAACCACCTATCCGTTCTTTAATCTCCAGGGAGACCCTTTTTAGTTTATAATGGCTGAGCATTGCGTTTTCTACACATTGTACCGGGGTCCTGAAATTAAGTCGTGCATTCAGCCCCTTGACACTTAATTTTCTGGCTGCAAGCACATAACACTTTGCTTTTAAGGAACATTTTAGGTCTTAGCTTGTCCAGCCTGCAAAGAGCGGAATTGATCTTCCGGTTGCTGAAAACCCTTAAAAGAGTTGAGTTTCTCTGGGTTTTTTTCCCCCCAGGTATGTAGGATATCGTTAGTTGGCTTTAAAAGGCTGGCACAAAATGCCAGAAAATAGATATATCTTTAATAAAGCAATCTGTTCAGCAACCTTTGTATCTCGTCTCTGCTCTGTTTTTCGTAGGTATCAGGAACTAGTGACCAAATACGGGAAGCTGGAAAAGCTGGCTGTGGTCGACCTGACGCCTCAGAGCAGTGCCAAAGTCGAAGTTCACTTCAAGGATCAAGTGAAGGAGATGAACATCCGTTTAGATCAGACGGTGGCCGAGCTGAAGAAAGAACTGAAAACGGTGGTCCAGCTGCCCATCAGCAGCATGCTGGTCACCTACTTCGATAACGAAGATCCGTTTGGCCCCGAAGAGCTGAAGTACAACTCGAGGGCCCTGCATTCCTACGGCATCCGGGATGGGGACAAAATCTACGTGGACTCCAAAGCCAAGTAGTCTCTCTGCTCCAGAAGGCCTGCTCCGGAGTGCGCGCCCGCCCGCCCCACGTAACACAATCAAGGGACTTTCTGACGGGTGGGAAACGGGGTGTTTCATTTGGGTTCATTGGGTGGAGATTGGGTTGTTTCAGAAGCACGTCCGATCACTTCTCTAGCCCAGGTTAAGCAGGTCCAGATCGGTGAGAGAAAAGCACCAGGCTTTGGCGCAGATGACGGGACGCTCCTCAGAGGCGTGACATCGAGCAGGTGTGGGGCTGTTTCCCCTTTGGTTATCTCCCAGCTGCTTCAGTATATACTTGTGAACGTAGCACGGCAGGCCGACTTCCAAACTCGGAGGTTATTACAGCCACTCAAGCCAAGGGGATTCAGCCTTCCGGTATGCATAAAGCGCATAAGGTACGTGTGAAAAAGATTCTGTGCAGCTCTTGTTCCTGTGGCACTTGGACTCCAATTACAAACGGCCGCACTGCTGTCCCTTTGCCTGGGTGGTCTGTCATTTCTTTCTTCCTGGGGGGCCTTTTTTGGAAGGAAAGGGTTCTTCAAGACATGGGCCTGCAGGATTGTCCGGCAGCATTCTGGATGTCAGATAGCTGAAGAAGATACTCTGAGAGGAGCTTAACGTGCACGTGCACACTGGCTCCCTCCCTCTCTCACACACACATACACACACTTACACCTACAGCTTCCAAAGCACAGTAATAAGGACACACTACAAAACCGTGTTCCGTTAGATAACCCTCCTGGTTTTGCCAGTTCTCCAAGGTAGCATAAATGAACTGTTTCTGCACAGGGCACACCAGAAGTTAGAAGGATGGCACTTGGACATACAGCCAGCAGGTTGGGCAGCTAAGCAGAACAACTGATGGATCTGTTCGATCAAAGTCATCGCCTGATGGGTTGCTGAAGCAAATCCCTTTCGTTCAATGAGTTTGCTAAAAGATCACAAAACTTTGGTTCATTATTATTACGAATGTGCACTTCAGGTGGCTTGAATGTGTCTCCCTCTCATTCCCTGCATCCTTAGAATAAACTTGTGGCAGAGGAATAGCTGAGGGACAGACACGGGTTCCTACCAGCTAGAAACCTTTCCTAATTTTAACCTGAATTCCAAATTTTGTATCATGATACCTAGATGGAAACCAAAATCCAATACATCTTAAGTTCCTTTTTAGTCCATTTTTAAGCCAGCAGAAGCATGCAAAACCATTCCTGGTCCTCCAAGGTTGGTCATTTTTTATGTGCGAGTCCTTATTCTGGACTCGTCCCTTTGTATTACGGTCCATGATGTGTGCAGCTCCAGTAGGGATGAGCTTCTGTTATCTGACTTCACAGTAATTCCTCTATTTTAACTCGGGATGTGCCAGTGCACGTCCGTAATCAGAACTTTGAGAGGCTGCCAGGCTTCCCACTGTTTTCTTCAGTCTCTTGTACGGTTCTGCTTGGGAATGCATTAAACTTGGTTTACTTTGCAAATCAGGCAGGGGCTGCCCTTCCTTCCTCGCATCAGTTTGACAAGCTGGAAGCCGTTCAATCCATCCATTTTTACACATGTACATTTAAATGTTTGTGAAGCTGGCCGATTCTTATTACCTGTGCACTTTTGACCTGAGTTGGTTAGCTTTTATGCTCTGAAAGCAAGAGTGGTGTTTTGTTTTTTTTTCCATCCCCTGGTTCTGCTATTCCCTCTTGGGGTTTCCTTTTTATATAAATTGCAGAGTGTGGGGGGTTTCCCCCCTTCTTCCTGGTATCTGTACCGTTGGAAAGCGAAAGAAAGTTCTTTTGTTTTCTCATTGGAAAGGAAGCATTAGCACCCCCTGTACATTAAAGAGCGGGAATGGCTTAGACGGAATAGCAATCTGTCCTCCCTCCCTTGTAAAGCCCCAGTTCTCCATCAAACTGTGACCATTGGATGTCACTCCAGGTTAATACGAATATTCTGGATTTTATAACTATAGCAAGCCTGAGGTTCTTTCCTCTCCATCTACTTAGCAAAATGCATTTTTATTTATGATCGATGCGTTTGTGTGTTTACACATGCTGTAATGGGGAATGTTCATGTCAATAAGATATTTTATTATAAAGATTTATGGAAAGATAGAATTGTGTAATAATATACTATTATTTTATCAGTGGTCCTTCTGTGTAAAATGCACTAGTAGGGATTGACAGAATGGTTGGATGCAAAGGGCCAGCCATTGAAATTCTATGGAACATCCATTAAAACAGTGTTTCTTAATATTCCTCCTCACTCCAATGTTGATGCCATTGTAGTACTGTTCGGTATCCATATAGTTGGTATCTTAGACAGAAACATTAAATAGGTCAGGGAAGTGAGACAGCAAAGGAATTCCACTGAAGATTCATATTTTTGTGCATATTATTGAAAGAGAAATCCTAAACCTACTTCCTTTAACCTTATGTCTCCTGTGTTGTGACTTACAGACTTCTGGAGAGCAGTAAATTGGGAAAACGCTGAATTTCACTTGGAAATCTGCAGGTTATATAACTTAGGCAATTCAAGGGGGTTTGCTTAAGTTGAGATTCTGCTAGGTATAATATAGAGAGAAAAGAGCAAGACATGCCTATCCCTTGGATTTCTTCAGCCATTTCCATTTTTTTATTTAAAAAAACCCATAAACAAATGCTTTGGAAGCTGAGGTCTTCATCTAATACATTCTGTCAGCTTTCTGCAATTATACAGAATTGGCACATAACTATGGGCAAAAACTGTCAGAATTGGAAGCAGCCAAGCGACATAAAATATTTAATCTTTTAATTAGGTACATTATAGGAGGATAAAAGCAGCATGAAAAGGGAGAGAGTAATGTAATGGCATTCTGTACAAATGTCTGGTTCGGCTACATTTTTGGATTCAGCTGCTAAATCTGTGGATCATCCTGGTTTGCCAACAGCATCAAATTCACCACTTTCTTCAACTTTCTGTGTTCAACTCAGAACGCAGATTGATTCCCTGTTTGTGCTTTTTTAAATGCTGTATACAAAAAGGAGATATGCGGTATCAGACTTTGCCAGTTTCCAAACTCTGCTTTCATCCAGGACTAAATGTCAGACTGGGTAGTTTCTGATTGAAAACTGATTTCGACCATTGGCATTTTGCTTAAAATGTTAAGATTAACATTCAGTTCATTTTTGGCTATTCATCAGATGAGAACTGTCATAAGCCAGATGCACAATAGCTGTTTGCTGTTGAACACGTGAACTCCCCTTTATGCTAGAGCAAGAGGTTCCAACCTTGGCAACTTTTAAAACTTATGGACTTCAACTCCCAGAACTCCCCAGGCAGCCATGCTGGCTAGAGAATTCTGGGAATTGAAGTCCACGGGTCTTAAAAGTTGCTAAGGTTGGACACCCTGTGCTTAGACTAGAGGCTTCCTCTGCAGATAGTTAAGAAGCCAGGAGACTAGATCGTTTGTATTGCCAGATTGAAAGGGTCCTCATCTCATCCACGTCCAAAAATCTGGATTAAAAAGCAAGAAGACTGACTTCTTCTGGATAAAAAGAGCAAGAAGGGGTTGACTTTTGTCTGAAGTTATATTCTGAACAGCCCTATCAAAAGTTCACAGTTGGGCGCTGAACCACATTTGTACGAAACTGCGATTCTGCCTGCGAAAACTGAGGTTTTTGGGGTGGTGGTGGTGATGGGGGCAATGTTCTGGTGATTGGAAGAAGTTTATAATTCCCCAAAGACCCCTATTTATGAAAGGTGACCTCTTTTTAAAGATAAGTTGGGGATGATGTCAGAAAGTCCTCCTTCCCACAGTCAGGTTAATCTATAGATTTCATTGCATTAGAAAATAGTGTAATTATCTGCCCCTTTTAATGGTCTTGTACTGAAAAAAAAACAAACGTGGGAAAATGGGAAGTATTAGCTTTGGAACTCAGGGGGCTGTTATCGCTGGTAGCAAGCCATAGCAAGTGATATCTGGCTCGTATCTGGGTCTGGCAGTTGCTTGTAGTATTGAGCAAAAAGAAGGATCTTGGTTGGCATTACTGCAGGTGAGTTAAGTTCTGTGCATGTTAGACCTCAATTTAGCATCCACATTATGCAAAATATGAAAAGTGTAGCTAATTCTGCTTCCGTGATTACGTTGAGCAAGAAACTTGTACTTTTTTTTAAACCCCTTTCCAACATGGAACGCTGGGGTAAAAAATGGGCAGGGGTCCGTGTGTTCTGGTGAGACCCCCGCAGCATGATTGGAGAAATTAAAGAATAATCAAGCAAAACAGCATAGGCCTAGACTCTGAAACCTCTACCCTTGCTTTGGCTTTTAAACTTTCTGTCGGAGTCCCAGAGAAAGCCGTGTATATATATATATGGATCCATTGAAGTTAAAGGCATTTGCAGTATACCCGTAGCATATTTACTCATTAGCAATCTCCAGGGTTCCAGTATGTTTCAGTGATTTTGGTTCTGAAAAGATTGCATAGATCGTTTCCCAACCATTGCCCACTTGAAGACCTGTGGACTTCAACTCCCTGAATTCCCCAGCAGCTATGCTTGGGACGATCTAGAAAGCTAGTGAGCTGTTTCCTAAGGAGCCCTGATTTGTACTAATGGCTAGGTAGAGCGTATTTTCTAGAGGAAGTGGCAGCTACTCTCCGGAACATGCATGAGCCCCTGGCTGCAAGCTGTTTGCTACCCTAGTTGTAAAGATTTGGAATAGACACGTAGGCTGCAACTTGGAAAAAAACATGTTATTGAATTCTAGAACTGGTTTTTGATAGAAAACTGTGGGGTTATACCAATGGAGCCACTTTGATGGTGTACGCAAGGCAATTGAACATAAGTAATAGCGTGGCATCCAGGTAGAATTACCATTAGGGAGGGTATCTGCTTCTGAAGAATCTACTCCCATTTTACTCTCTTGCTGGCACAGAGCAAACAGTGAGGGAAAGGAAAGGCCCATGTTCCACCGCTTAGTTCATTTCCAAATCTAACATCTGACTAGGATCCTTGGCTTAAGTTATTTGAAGGGGCAATACATGTCAACTTTAGGACAGTTAGTAAGGCACAAATGACATGCAGCAATCCCTTGTTCGAGATACATAGAGCCTGAAGATTTTCCTGGATCTTTTTACCTGAAAACACATATCTGACAGGGTGGTTAACATAAAAAATTCCACTAAAATTTCCCTTTTGTTTGTACTCTGATTTGTGTACTTTTGTGGAAGAAACATAATATCCCTTTTTCAAGAAACAAGCATTGTATCTCAGTGTTCAAGAACTTGCTCCAAATATAAGGCAGTCAATTGAATGATATCAATAAACTTTAAGTTTTATATATAAAAAGTGTGAAACTACTTTATTTTACACATTTCATTTCCAAGCCATAAATTACAATGCGCCTGGATCTTGCTGGATTAAGTTTTAGTTTCTCGTCGCTGCTTGTTGCTGTTCTCTGGGAAAACTTCAGGACTGTCCAGAAAATCTCTCAACCGTTGGCTGTTGAAGTCCGGGGGTCTGTTTCCTGAAATGAATTTCTTTTGGTTTTCTTCTAAACTGAAAGCCCGAAGTAAGAGATCTTACGAAAACTGTAAATCCACATGAATTCCTCCCTACCCATCGATTTGGGTATTCCATAAGCTTGGAAAAAGTTAACATTGGCTCCAGAGGTCCTTTCGTTCCTGCGCAAGTTCAGTTCTTATGTTCTTTAATGCTAATTTGGTAACACTATATAGACCCACCCTCAGTAAGTACAAAGGAAGGGATGCTTTCTTTTTTCTCTACTTTTTTTTTTTTTGCCCCTAAGTGAAAAGTGATTCTGATCAAAACAGCCTCATTCCTAGTCCTTCCAACCTTGACATCTCCTTCCTGGATCTCCTGGAAAGTTTTTTTCTTTTTTCTTTTTAAGTTTTCAGAAAGAGATTTTTTTTTTTTTTTTCAGATTTGTAGCCCATTTCTGATTCACCTTTTGATCAGCGAACATACCATTAGAGAGATACAAAACGGACTTATTATTCATTAAAAAGCATTTATTTAGTTTTGTGTTCAAGTTTGGGGTTAGGGGAAGGATTTTTTTTTTTTTTTTTTTGGAAGCATCGATTATTCACCGTTGATAGACGTTTATTGACATGCATCCTTCGCTGACCTAAGTTTTCCCAGGGTTGATCGAAACGTGGTTTCAGATTTCAGATAACAATTTTGCTTCACTCCCACCACAAACCAGGTTGGTGATTTTGTTTTCCGTATATTTATATGCCTGTCTTTAAAATCTGCATTTCTTGTTTTCAAAAGAGTTTTCCTTTTTTGAATTCTGCATTGTAAACTCTTGTCTTGTGGGGATACGAATATGTGTATAGCGGTTTGATGTTTTTTGTAGACCAGCCATCTAGGTTTTTTTTGTTGTTGTTGTTTGATATCTCAGAAGCCCCATAAAAAGCAACACATTCTCTGCAATGGGAACACTGAATGTAGCTGATTGCAAATTGGATGTGATAAGTCTACTAATATCGGCTTCTGTTCCCAAACACATAAGAGGAAAAAGCAAAGCTTTCAGCTCCCTTGTTCCTTTATCATCCCACTTAAATGCTTCTATGAGATGAGATATAAGTCCTTAACATATTATAATTTCCACATTTTGTAATTGCTGCGTTGCTGTCATACATTTCAGGAAAATTAAGCTGCATTCCTAATGAGGCAGCGCATCTCTTTGAGTATGTATACACCCAAACATACACACACACACTACATAGACAGATTTTATGCAACATGATTGAAGAGTCTTTAAAGACTCAGCCAAGGTAAGAGACGGGTGCAGGTGAAAATGTGATTGTGTGCAAATGCGTAGAGTCAGAAAGACAGAAAAAGATAGTTTTGAGTACTGACATTAGACTGATACCTCTCTCTTGCCAGCCTCCCGGGACAGATACAGGATAGAAATAAGCTGCAGCCAGGTCCTACAGTACCAAAGATGAGTTACCTGTCTGTGGAGATTCTCAATCATCCAAATCGTGGTTGTCCCAAAGGTGCTTGTCCAAAAGGCAACTGGATGTGCTTGCTTGTTTGTTGTTTTTTTTCCTTGAAAGCATTTTGCTTCTTATCCAAGAAGCTTCTTCAGTTCTTCGCAACTGAAGAAGCGAAATGTTGCCTTTTGGAAAAGCACCTTTGGGATAAAGGTCTTTACTTTCACACAACTAATGCCCCAGTTATTCAGAACAAAATCCCTTTCTGTTCAGCGGTCTTTGGGGCAGTATGAATATTAGGCACAGATTCTGCGCAAATGATGTTTTGCTAGCTGCTTCTATGGCTTTAGAGGTTGCCAGCAAGATAACGTGTATTGCCAATGTGTGTGTATGTGTGTGCTGATTTTCAGATCATTTGGGTAGAAGTAGAACTTGGTGTGGGAATTCTATAGAAAAACAATTTTTTTTTATGGCTGTATATAACCACAATCCCATGCTTCTCCTAGTTGAGAATTGGAACATGAACCGGCTTCCACAATAAAATGTGAGCTCTGTTCATGTGCAGCGACTTTCCTCCCCACCCAAAATTAAGCAGAAGCTTGTTTAAGGGCTCTACAGTTCTTCAGTTCTGCATTTTTCAGTTGGCAAATGGTGATGAAACGGTGTGTATTTTACCTTAAAGTCTCTTTATGTACTCAATAATGTATGAGAAAGTTCCACTGGGGCCCCCAATAATTAAAACATCACCTAGGATGCATGTATTATCCATGTAATTTTGCTTTTAGCTCCTCTTCCCTTGCCCCTTCCCCTCACCTAGCCCACAACTTCTTTGCAAGATGGGTATGCTCAGGACACCACAGATTAGTCTCTGCCTCCTTGTTTGTATTTTCAAATTCCCAGTCAAGAAATGTTAAGTATTCTTCAGCCGGTTTTGCAAGGGGCAGGGAGGGGGAGTTTAATCGAGGTTTAAAGTCTCTGCAATGAGAGCACTCCAAGCTCAATAATTGGCACTCATTTTAGTATACAATGAAAAGCTAATCAGCCAAACGCTTTGTACTGGAGAGATCAGGGAGAAGAAACTGAGGCTATTAAAGGATTGAAGGTTTCGTCTGAGTGATGTTTCCGTTAAATCCTATTTACTGCTGACCTTGGAAACTCTTCAATCCTAACCCATCATTAAACTGCACTTTGCATTTGAACCCGTTATATAAAACAACCAATTTACCTTTCCTTCCCCTTCCCCAATTAGCAAGGAAGTTGACAACTCTTGGCTAATTGAGAAGGTCTAAGATCTGCAGATGTTAAATACAAGGACAACAACCTTCATTCCCCCCCAATCTCTAGGCTCATCAGTCAAATTTGGACGTTCCTTGATTGACATATCATTAATGGAGAATTGTTGAACTGATCCCTGTGAATTGTTACTGGTTACACTTCTCTGGTTTTTGGTTTCTTCCCTTCCTAGGATGAATTATCCATCATTCTTTAGAGGCTGGGTGGCCTTTACTTTTCTGCTTCTACAGCAAGGTTAGTATTTCAGGTTTTCAATGTGGGATACGGAAATCTGTCTCTATTCATTCTGACAATCCACTGAGATGGAAGGCATTAGGCAGGTTACATGAGACCCAAGGAAGGTGTCCATCAGGAATCCTTTCCTTACCACACATCCCCTACGATTTGTCTCGACGGTTCTACCAAAAGTATCTTCTTCAGACGTGTCTTAAGATGGTTTCAATCTGGTGTGACCTTACCCTGCTACAAATACATGTGAATGTGACCGTTGTGCATTGTGGATTCTCCGGCCCATCACCCAACCAGGATGGGAAGGTGATGAACAGGCAATGCAACTGATCCCATCTTCATGGTTCTGGAGTTGGTGTCCATCCAAAAAGGATGGTTGCAAATGCCAGGACCTAATTCCCACGCCCTTGTGGAAATTGTATTCCTGGCAAAAACGTAGAATTCAATTCCAAGCAATCGTTTGTAAATCATGCAGGTGGATTTTGGTGAGGCTTCTTACCTGTATAGCACCTGTAACAGGTGACAGATGCCAAGATTTGTTGGTTTCAGCTTAAAAAAATAAAGATGTGAGATTAGATATAGGAGGGTTTTGTCTTAAAATTTACCCCTTCCCCATTTCTCTTACATTAAAACCTTGAATTTTTTTCATATTAAAAGGATTATATGTCACTCTGTCCCCAGAGAGCCTCAGCCATTTCTTTAAAAAAGTTTTTTAATTGTCAAAAGTGTCTCTGCCCCACCCCCACCCCATATTTTCCTTTATTTTTGTTTCATTTGGCAGTTTAATGAGATTTTAAATTTAAACTCTACCCCACTCCAGTTGCTTGTGATATATCTGGCCCGGCTGATGTGTTTCCTTGCTTGAGCTGTTTGTTTGCGTGTTGGCTCCCTTGTAAGCAACTGTGCAGGACTTCGTAGGTCAAAAAGGCTAAACGTTGAGTAGCTTCCTTTTAAAAATCAAAACAAACACCTCAATTTCCCATGATTTTACAGCAGTTTAAGGGGACCTGCCTGGGGAAATTGCTTCTCCAGGTGGTTGTTAATCCCAATTCTGATTTTTTTTATGAGATTCCATTTTACCACTTCATCTGTCTGCACTTCTCTGTTTTGGCAGGGTGGGAGGGAAGGAGAGAAATGGGCTCCGTGTAACTTTTAAAAGGGGATTCAACTCTTAACTTGCAGTCTTTATTTCTCCTTCCATTGAATCGCGTCAAATTTTCAGAGACTGCCTGGAAAGATCCCTGCCATTTTCTTGGCAAGGTTTTTCAGAAGTGCTTTTCATTGTTTCCATCACTGGCTGAGAGTGATTTGGCCCAAAGACACCTAGTAGGCTTTCATGCCTAAAACAGGACTAGAACTCCCAGTCTCCTAGTTTCTAGCCCGGTGGCCTTCACTACCATTTGAAACTGGCTCAATAGCCCATTATTAATGCTTAAAGTAAGTATTGAAAAACGGACCTAATTCCATACCTAGAAGGGAGAAAAATGAACCTTAAAAAAAAATAAATCCCACATTTAACAGCTGTGAGTTGAGATATATATTTGTGCAGCTATTTTCGCTGCCGTCATTATGCTTTTCGTTATGTGTTGTCTGGCAAAATAATCTTGCTGCGACTTGCGAACACGGTCCATGTCCATATGCAAGAAAGAGGTGCCATCTGCCAAGTTTTCAAGTTTTATGACATCCTCATTGAAAGTTTGTGCCAGGGCATTTAGAACAACTCTTTGGAAGCACACAGACTCACTGAGGCCTTGGCTTTAGAGTAAAAGTATCCAGTTTTATTACTGTAAGCTTGCAAAAAAAAATTCAGCGACAAAGAAATGCTATTTAGACAATTGATGCCAGCCTTCTGCAAGTCCTTGCCTTCCCTCAACACCCATTCCACCTGCCTCAGTCTCCCTGAGACAGAAAGTACAGATATTCCACTGGCCTACTACAACACCAGCAGTGGTAGTATTCAGCCTGGTCGCACCGGTTCTACCAAACTGGTAACGGCGACAACATTTGGCCCCGCCCACCAGCCCCTGCCCTTTCCTGTCCTATATACCCTTCTTTTTTTTTTCTTTTTTGCTCCCCCCAGTCGCGCATAACGGTTGTTTTGCATGCCTCTGCAGCCTTCCTACTCACCCAGGCTGCCTCTAATAAGAAAAGTTTGCATTTTAGAAGCTGCACAGCAGCAACCGAACTAGTAATATAACCGGTTGCATTCCACCACTGAAGACCAGCAACATAAGTCCTCTCACCATCCTCAAATGCGTCCAGCTGATTACTAGAGTATTGTCAGTTAACTGACATGAAATGATAGGTAAATAAATAGAGGTGTCCCCGGAATGCATTTTTTGCAAGCATCTGCCAGGATGAAAAAAAATGGAGCGGGTTTGGAGGAAATAACAAAGGATACGGGGTGAAATATGGTCGGCACCAGAATAATTATTTCTCTCTCTTCATGTTTCTGTTGCAGCCCAGACTATGGGCATCTTATACCCTTTTTGGCCCAATGACACCAAAACCCCCAAAGTGGACGATGGCAGCTCTCCAGAAATCAAGCTCTCCTTCCCCTTCATTTTCTTTGGCGTGCCGTACAGGACCATTTTTGTAAGTAAAAGCCAACCAACTTAGAATAGCCAAGGGCGCCTTTCTCCGCCGTTAACAGCTGCATTTTAAACACCGCTCTCCGCCAGCCTTCCTCGGAGAAGAGGAAGATTAATTGGGTCCTTCCTGCCAAGTTCTTACATGTTATGAACGAGAGGGTCTATTATTAAGAAAATCAAGGGTGTGCTTAGGAGGCGAGCGTGTGAGGGGCAAGATTATAGAAGCCCAGCCGCAGCCTTGTGCAGTTGATTAAACACTCAAACAATGCGCAGGCTTTGGCATGTTAAGCATTGAGCCGGTGGTAGGAAAACCAGAAAATGTCAAGAAGCTGCAGAAATATATATCTATATATATATATACACATCAGGAAATGTTTCTGCTTTGGGGATTGTTGTTTTTTCCCTCCCTTAGGAGCTGCATCATTTACTCTGCCTCCTAAATTGCTGCTTCAAAAAAGAGAGCATTATTTTTCCAAGGCAGGATTGGCTCAAACTGTTTCATGCGCACAAACACACAGATACCAACAAACAAACACACAGAGATGCGAAGAATACATTTCCAAATTTGGAATCTGGTTTCTAACCAGACATTTGTCCATGCCATCAAGGCTCACTATTTGTCCAGTTGGCACACTTCTGAATTGGTGGGTCGCAGTGAAATGGGGGCTCAGCATGGGTGGAATAATATATGGCCTTGGGAAATGGGGGGGTCTTTTTGGTGAACGATGGCAATGGGCCCCATGTTTTTGTTTTGGTAGAAGACAAGCGGGATAACTTTCACTGAAATCAGTTCTCTTCAATGGGTCCCAAGGATGCACTTTTTTTTTTTTTTTTTTTCAAAAAAGCAACTGGACTTTCTTGGTTTTGTTCCGGAAAAAAATTCCACTTCTCGTGCAAGAAGCCTTTTCCGTTCACTTCAATGTGGGCACAACAGGATGGATGTCATGGGAATTCAGAGCATAAGATTTGAATTCTGCATTTCATTCCTCTGTCAAGCAGTCTTCGCTCCATCCCAGCCTCCAACACGGGGCGGGGGGACGGGACACATAAATTTAGAGCTCTATTTCCATCCAATAATTAAAGAGCTTGTATGTTCGACTCACCTTGCCTCAGCATGATTTTCAGCTGACCTTGTTGCTTCCTGCTAACTTACTTCCTCCTGCTTTGCAGGTCAACAACAATGGAGTAGTTTCCTTTAATGTGCTGGTCAGCCAGTTCACCCCAGAATCCTTCCCTTTAGCCGACGGGCGGGCTTTCATTGCCCCTTTTTGGGCAGATGTCCACAATGGCATCCGTGGAGAAATCTACTACCGGGAGACCACGGACCCGGTGCTGCTCAAGAAAGTCTCTAAAGATATCCGGAAATATTTCAAGAACCTGTCCTCCTTCGCTGCCCTGTCGGCTTTTATCACCACCTGGGATGAAGTCACCTTCTACGGAGGCAGTAGCACAACCCCGGTAAGATCACCGTGTTGGTTCCTGCAAACAATAGATCTCCAGATTTGTAGACGGAGGGCTGGGTTAGCCTGCAAAACAAAAATAAATTTTCCCACAAAAATAAATTTTATTCAAAGGCGTAAAGCCAGTCTTTTCGAACTTGCTGATTTCAGAATTCTGAGAGTTGAAGCCCACCCCTCTTAAAGTTGATTTGTTTGGAAAACACTTAGTATAAAAATTGTTGATTGGGAAAAAAGGGTAACCAGGCTCCTGAATTTTTAATCTCCAGAATCTTTCTCAGTGGACCAGCTTTGCTTTACTCAGGGGTGCATGTGTAAAGTTGGGAAGTTTTCTTCCCAACCTGCAACACACACAAAAAATTCTATCTTTCCATGTTTCAATCGATCAATCAGTATAGAGTTGGAAGGGACCTTGGAGGTCTTGTAGTCTAACCCCTTGCTCAAGCAGGCTTATACCATTTCAGACAGTTTCTCCAAGAGTCCACACTGACTTGATGGCACATGGTCAATCCTCTGAGTCATAAACTTGGCCAACTGTATGTTAGACTTGCGCTGATGACTGTACATTGGTCATCAAATGTGTAGCAATTAATGCAAACTCGATAGCTAAATGAAGGAGGAGGGGCCATCTCCTGGGACACTCTGCATCACCATAGAGTAATCTGTACTCCAAATGCACTCCAGGTAGGTAAGGATGAGGTCCAAGTGGGTGTGGCTACTCTTTCTTACGCTCCGCCTTCCTATCGCCCAGATGGAAACCATCCAGCATCCCTTGCAATTCCTACACACCAAGCACAGCGGACTAAGGAAATGGTCCATCACAGCTATGTGCTGGGATGGAGTTAGTTGAAAAGGGAGTGGATGGTTGGTAGTTTTGATAGCAGTTTGCACAATCCAGTCCTTGTGTCTACTGCAATGTGGTGTAAAATAAGACACAACTAACACATTGTGTTAAAAACAGAAGGTAGGGCAATTTATTTAGCAGAAGTTGTGGATGCTCCAGCATGGTGGTTTTTAAGAAGAGATTGGAACCAGCATTTGTCTGAAATTGTATAATCCTGCCTGAGCAAGGGGTTAGACTAGAAGATGTCCAAGGTCCCTTCCAACTCTGTTATTCAGTAAGCTGTGCATCTCACAAAACACAGCTATTTTGCTAAGCCATTTTATTTACTTACCAAATTTATTTCCTGCCCATCTTGCAGTTCAAGGTGACTCTGAGCAGTTTATGCTTTGGATTTAGCATGATGTATGATTCCCAAACACCAACACCCCCAACCATGTTTGTGTCTTCATTTGGTTGTGGCCATCTGTACAAAAGCAGCTTCATTGAAACTACTTTCTCCAGAGTGGGGCATAGGATGGGTATATTCTTTGGAGTGGTGATGAACGGTCTCATCGGATCCACGATCCACAGCCGATAGTAACTAAAACAGAGCCATCATTCTGACAAATCTATAAAAAGGTTTTAGGGAAGTGGGACGAGTTCATGGGGTTGGGATGAATCAACCTCCCTGTGCCACATTAAAATAAATCCTGGGCTGCCATCCCCTCTCTTTCAAATCTTGCAGGGTAAGATGAGAGAACGGGAGTTTGGGTTGTTGTTTTTTCCCCAAATGAAAAATATACGTTTTGCTGACCTTGTTTAATCATTACCTAAGTTACATTACAAGCAACCTCCATAATGATGAAGAATTGCATCAGGAGTGTTGTTAAGTATCCTTGGCCTGTTTGAACCATTAATTCTCAAAATGTGCAGAGGTTTTTGGTGCTATAATATCCAGCCCCAGGCAATGTTTACTAGATAAATGGGACCTCCAAAATGATAAATTCAGAGAGAAATATTGAGTGGGAGGGGTTGCACAATAGAAATATTGAAGATTTTGCTCAGTTGTCTCTTTTTAAGGAGGTCAGCTGAGCGTTTTCCTAGACGATTCCTGGGAACTGGGATTTCTTGGAAGGCAGTTTTCTCTGGGTTTTGAATTTAAATATATTTTATGGGGAAATCCATGCAAGCTGTGTTTGTAAGGGTGGACATGGTGTATAATATTTTTTTTATTCCAGACTGGTATTCCTTAACTTGCGACCACGCTTGGAACCAGAATTTCTGTTGCTAAATAAGGTGGTTGTGGCCTGATTTAACCTTTTTTTTTATCATGTTTGTTGCATCCCATCCTATCCTATGTGCTGTTCTGTTCTGTTCCATTCCGTTCCATTCCTTATTTCATTCTATTCTATTCTGTTCTGTTCTGTTCTGATTTCATTCTATTCTATCCTAATTTCATTCTATTCTATCCTAATTTCAGTCTAGTCTAGTCTAATCTAGTCTAGTCCATTCCATTCCAATCCAATCTAATCCATTCCATTCCATTCCATTCCATTCCATTCTAACCTTATCTAATCTAATTAATCTAATATGTCAAGAGGTCCATTAGGAGGCCTCTGAGATATCCCCATAGACATTTTACTTATAATTACATGGATTGTGTATATCTCTTTACTCCTCTTCTGTCACATTCGCATCGTACGCTAAATAAATATTAATAACTGGACCATGACCGAGCCGACAGGAAACAAACAACAAACACACATTTGCAAAAGCCTGGTCTTCCCTTCTCCATGAACGTGCCTCTTTCTGAGCTCCCTTTTCATTAACACTCCCCCCCCCCCACTTGTTTCATGCCCCCTCTTCAAAGATAGACCTTGGAAGCAAGAATAGCATCGGGCGCATTCGGTGGGGGGGGGGCGTGGGGCGTGAACCACACCAGTCCTATTTTTAATCTGGCACTGCTTGCCTCTGAAATGAAAGCAGAGGAACACAGAAAACCTGCCAGGGTTAGCTTGAAAGAGCATGCTGCAGATTGGTGCGCTGCATTTTTATAGGATGATCATTGTATTGCTCTCTCATCCATTTCCTGGGTGGGAATGAGTTATTTTCCAGGGGTGATGGGAAACAGCTGCCTGTTTAATAAACGTACAATCCGGAAGGAGCAGCGGGATGGTTGTAATATCCCAATTTGAAACCCGGCCAAAAGAGCTGGTGTGAGCGGCAGCTAGCCTTCCACCGCATATAGGCACTATATGAATATTATCTTTGCCAGGCAGCTTCAATCTTCCTCGATGGAACAGAAGTCCAGCTGGATTCAACCGAGCCTGTAGAGTCCTTGGTTTGTGCAATACACTTTTTGACGGCAAAATCTGCAACGGTGGGATTTCTCCCGAATCTCTGGGTAGATTTTGGTCTCCCTTGGACTAACTCAGTTATTCTGTTATCTTTGTTTCAACTCCTACCCTCAAAACGACTCTACAGAGCACGGCACCCCAGAACAACTAGACACAAGGACAGTTTTTTTCCTGAAAGCCATCGCTCTGCTAAACAAATAATTCCCTCAACACTGTCAAACTATTTACTAACTCTGCATTACTATTCTTCTTCTCATCATTCCTATCACCTCTCTCCTCCCACTTATGACTATAACTTTGTTGCTTGTATCCTTACGATTTACATTGATTGTTTCCTAATATGATTTGATTGCTTATTTGTACCCTGTGATTATCTTTAAGTATTGTATCTCATGATTCTTGATGAATGTACCATTTATTTTTATGTACTGAGAGCCTATACACCAAAGACAAATTCCTTGTGTGTCCAATCACACTTGGCCAATAAAGAATTCTATTCTATTCTATTCTATT